>VZRI01009426.1:391214-495727 GCA_013397515.1 Upupa epops | reverse complement strand
AGGGAGGGGGCAGCCACAACATCCCTGGAACTTACCTGTTCCAGTGTCTCACCACTCACATGTTAAAGAACTTCCTCCTGACTTCCAGTCTGAATTTCTCCTCTTTCAGCTTGAAACCACCACCCCTTGTCCTACCACTTCAAGCTCTTGGAAACAGCCCCTCTCCAGCCTTCCTGTAGCCCCCTTCAGGTACTGAAAGGCTGCTCCAAGATCTCCTCCGAGTTTCCTCCAGGCTGAACAGCCCCATCTCAGCCTCTCCCCATAGGAGAGTTGTTCCAGCCCTCCAGTCATCCTCATGTTCCTCCTCTGGCCANGAAAGGCTGCTTTAAGATCTCCTCCGAGTTTCCTCCTGCTGAGAAGATCTTTCCAGACTGTCTTTTTGAGGCTCATATGGGGAGTAGGAAGTGTTTAAAATGTTCTTAGATTGGTTTTTAAATGAACGCTTATTAAAGTTGATCTTGTGTTCCCAGCGCTACCCCCTGTGATGGGAACACTGTGCTGTCCTGTATTATCCAACTAAAGGATGCTGCAGATCTGCTGCTCTATAAGGCTCTTTCCCACAATAAAACAGTCTCCTTCCCCAAATAACAAGTGAGCTTTAAATCCTGAGAGAAATAAAGCTCAGAAATCTATGAGAGCTGGGGGGGTTATGGAAAGTGGTCTATGTCCTTCTACACAGCAGCTGTGCTGTGAGAAGTTTGAGAACAGGTTGCCCAGGTAGCTGTGGATGCTTCGCCCCTGGAAGCGTTCAAAGCCAGTTTGAATGGGTCTAGGGAGAGGTGTCTCTGCACATAGCAGGGCAATTGGAAGTAAGCGATCTTTGAGATTGCCTTTAACCTGAACCATTCTATGATTCAAAAGGTTATCATATCTTCAATTACTCCACATTACTTAATCTAGTGGCTTTTATGTATCAAGTATGCACTTTTGTACTGCTCTTTTCTTTCGGGGAAGTTTATCTCCTGTTAGCAGTTCCTGCTTTGCAAACACCCTAGACTTTCAATACTTCTCTTTGTAAGTGAGCCTGTGGAGTGTGTGCTCCTCCCACGACACTATGGCTAGGTTTCAGCATCACATGATATTGTCCTTCTTTCTGTTTTGGTGGTACTTAGGACAAGCAAAAACCTTGTAAAGATTCAACTTTTTATCTACTCTGAAATAATAAAAACAAGAAGATTGTGTACTCTGAAATACAGCTGTTTTCTACAGTACTGTAGGAGAGCAGAAGCACAAGAGCACAGCTTTAGCCTAATACAAGTTTTCATTGTTGTTCTCTGTCACTTAAACAGGAGTGATGCTTTCAGCATGCACCTGCTGCAACTTCTGCATGTTTACAAAACAGTTGGTGGGATAGTAAATCCTTGGGTTGCATCTCATTGAGACCTGTGGTCCCAGTTTACTCAGTTGCTTAAGATGAGTATCTGACTGAGTGTCTTTCTAAATTGTTCCTTTTATCATGAACTGATTAAAGATGATGATCTGTAGTTCAGATACAGTGATGTACAGCTTGTAAACTGTCAGACTAATTGCATTTACCATCTTCTAAAGTTTTAAAAGGCTGGAGATATTTAACAAGTGTAGAGAATATTTTCAGGGTACTATCGTGACTTGGTCAAAGCTGCCCGATTTGACCAAGTGTCTCTGTGAGACTGCAGGAATAGTCTGTTATTAGAATGTAAATGGAGAAATTCTGATTTTCTGATACATGTTTTTGCTCTTACGTGAAAATAGAATATTGCAGTCTGCAGTAGAATATATTGAATTTAATGTGCTTGCTAGAGAAAAAATCTGTCAGCTACATCTGATTGCTTGATGAAAATGTTATTGTCTGGGAAATGAGAACCATTTTGGAAATTAAGCTGTGAGAATATTTATTTTTGCCCCTTCCCTCAAGGCACAGAGGTTCAGGAGAATTTCAGTATTAAAGAGCAGTGGGTGCAGGTATATCCCTGTTATAGGCACTTGGGTTTTCAATAAACATGCATAGTACAAGACATAACTGTAGGCTGTGTGTTTTTTAGGTATGCATTATTGGCTGCACTTGGCGTGGCTTTACTGCTCTGAAGGAAAGGTTACCTTGGTTATATGTAAGTCATGAGAACAGAATGAGTCTGGCAAGTTAAAAATGTAAAAGCAATGTTTTCACCCTTTAAAAAACACAAGGGTGCAGCCACATTAATGTAATTGTATGTGAATGCCTGGTGCATGTTCCTTTAGCACACGGCTCCATCTGCCAGTCGGATGACTAATGGTTTGCTTCATATCAGTCAGCAGATACAGATGTGAAGAACAGAAAATACCTAAACCCACTTAATTTATCAGTTCATCCAGCTTGAGTAGCTCTTAAAAACGCTGGAAACCTTCTCTGCCTCTCCAGTTTCCATAACGCGAACAAAGTACTGGCTTACATTAATTAGTATTTTTGGGAAGAGGCCAAAAGGAGGAATGCATTTGTTTCTTAATGAGAAAATAATTATTGCACAATTTTCTTTGACGGCATCAGCATTTTGCTTTGGTTTTCTTACTATGTAATGAGTCTCTTGAAGAGGAGTAATCTTTTTCTTGGTGGTGGAAAGTTGTGCCGGGGGTTCCCCCGCTACTAGCTCCACTGTGCGTGTAATTTCTGTAGCGCCAAGTACTCATGTTTGTTTTCCACATGTTTTAGGATTCCTATCTTAGTTGTTTATATGAGTAGTTAATGGACCAGTTTTTTATTCTTAATGGGAATAGCCCCTCCTGATGTGCTAGAAGGTCATCTTCTAATTACTTGAGTGCATAATGCTCCAAAACTGCATTTGCTGTGTTCAAGTTCTTATTTATATTGGAATGTATTGAACTCGGCCATAAACTGTGCTATTTCCCAACTACTGCCTGTCTTTAAGTAATAGAAACCTGACATCCGAAGGGAAGGTCTGGAGCTGGTGCTAGAAGAATTTTAACTACCTTTTTCCTACAGTGACAGTGCTGTCCAAACCTGTTTGATGTTAGCTGACTGCTGTTTCTCCCCATTGTCCACCCATCCCTTATTTGTGAACAAATCGTTAGCAAATGGCTCAAAAACCCTGTGGCTCTGAAAAAATTAACTAGTAGCCAGGAAAGACTATTTAAATGCAGGGGAATTAAGTGCCTGACACTATCAATAATGGTCTGGCCATCACCGGACTGACATTTCTTAGTTGACAAGAAGATGAAAAGGGAAGTAAGTATTTAGACCATCTGTATATCTTTAAAGTGATTTGGTATCCAAGAAAACATCTGACTTCTGTAAAGAAGCTAAACATTCCCAAGAAGATAGTAGTAATTTTGGGAGCTAAAAGGTGATCCTATTTTATTTTTTTACTCAAGGATAATGGGAAACAGCTCATCTGAGAGAGCTTCTGTTTTCTCTAAGAATAGACACAATTTACTGAAACTGGAAGACTTAACTGCACCATTTTCTGAGCCTAAAATATTTTAATTTTCTTTAATGAATTTTCCCTTCTGCTTTTCCCCTACGCAGTCATATGTTTTGCCTTGGAACGGATCCCAGGGCAGTGTTGCTTTTTGTACAGTTCGCCTTATTGCACCTACGTGTTTTTCTCGCACGCTGTAAAGATTAAAATGACACTGTTTTGGGAAGAACAACAGGGAAACAATGTTCTTAAATAAAAAACAATTACCTGTGCCGAGTAAGGTTAAGTATCACTACTAAAACTGCTGCAGTGCTTTGTTCAGCTTAAACTGAGCTCAAACACTGAATGTGTTTTCCAGACTTGCCAAAAAAAATCTTGTGGTTGCCTAATGCCATTTTGTGCTGCTTATGGTGAGATGTTTGGACTCGTACTGTTTGTGTCCAGATTGTGGGCAGTGGATGGCTTGGTGTTCAGAGAGGTCCAGGTTTTCTGAGCAACAGTCTGCTTTGACTTGATTTCTGTTTATATCATTGCTTTGAGTACAAGAGTATATTTATGTGTTTTTTGAGGGGGATAATGGATAATAGGTAGATTATGCAGTGGAGAGGGCTCTCAGATAATCTAGCACCAAGACAGTCTTGTCCTAAAATACTCACAGTAGTGTTTTCCAGTAGCATTCAGAAAACAGGAAGGATCCTAATGTTAGAATAGAAAGTCCATGTTGTCCAACTGAGCACTAACCAAGACGGAAGCTACCACTGGCAAGGCACTACTGCTGAAACAGTCCAGCTTAAAGGACTGACCTGGCATCTGACTGGAAATGGAGAATAATTCCCTACACTGACTAGTTTTATTTGGGTATTTTTTGTTGGTTGATGTGTTGCTGGAAGATGTTGGCTTCTGACAGCCTACACGTGCAGTCTTTGTGACCTGTAAATACATCCCATCAGAGCTACAGATGTGTCCAGCTTTGTACATTTGAAATCCTTACCTGGCAATGCTTGCTGTGTCAAGGTAGGATGTTTGTGAAATTCACGTAGGTGGATAATGGCTTGCGGTTGATTAACAAATAAGAATGTAATTTGTTGCTGTTGCCTATGCTGGCACCTGGAGATGAATGAGACAAATGCTCTGGAGAGGTCATGGCTCAGGTGATGACTGCAAATAACTTTTCCTGTTACTCCTAAAGTGACAGCAGCATCTTTGTGTTGGAATGTGAAGAAGCAGGTCCCAAATTTGCAAACCTAGTAATAAAGTAACTTGAAGTAGTGGCTTTTGTGTCTGTGCATAGGCAGGTCTGTAGATCCCTTTGAAAAGCTGTCATTAGTTGGGAGGAAAAATACTAATTCTTCCCAAGAAAGGCTTTATTCATGGGTTTATCAGTTACTTTCCTGTTTAACCTCAGAATGGTAGGGGTTGGAAGGAGAGATCTCTGGAGAACGTCTAGTCCAACTCTATTTGATCAGATCCTTCTTCTGGGACTGTTTAGTGTGGAGGTCTCTCAGCCTTTCCTTGCAGGAGAGCTGTTCTAGTTGTTTAATCATCCTTATAGCCTTCCCTTGGACCTGCTCTAGAATTTCTATGTGTCTTGAACTGGGGAGCCCAGAACTGGGCACAGTATTCCAGATGTTGCCTTGCAAAGGCAGAATAGAGGATAAGAAGAACCTCTCTTGACCTGCTGGTCACATTCATCTTAATGCATGCGTGCTTTTAATGTATGCCCTTGAAATGGGTTTAATCCACATTTTTAATAGGATACCTGGCTGGGAAGCTTTTTGGGATGATACTGACTTGTGAATCCTCCTGCTGAAGCAAAGTTGCCTGGTTTGTGTTTACTCTGAAGATATACTTTATGATTTAAGTAAAAGTAATACTTAATTGCTTCATTCAAATAAAAATTAAAATCAGTTCCAATTCACATGTCATGTTTGAAGTTGTGTAAGGACATGCTTCTGATCATCTTTAAAAATCTGAAGAGTCTCTTGGTCAGCAGCTTTGTAGTAGTCAAATATGGGGTAAGAGTCTTGTTATCAGTGTAGACTGAGGTCATCAGACCAAAGAACCTTGGTCTGAGTAACTTTCTTGAAGAGCACAACCTTGTGAAGATGCCGTTTTAAGACACTGTTCCATGGGATTTTGACCCAGCACTTAAAATAACGGATCAGCTCTGCTGGCAGCTCGTGAGTAGCTAGCTTCTGTGTGGTGCTGTTTTATTATCTGGGTGACATAGTTTTGTGTCTCTCATTGCCAATACTTAAGGTAAACCATTTTATAGCTTAAGAAGACAGAGTAACTGGGACATTATATGATACTTTAAAACATTTGCAGTTGTGTCCTAATTTTCCAAGGTATAAGTGCATTGAGAGGACAGAACTGCATCTCTGTGAGCCTAATGGTATTGATAGAACTTCTCTAGATTTAATCAGTCCCCAGAGCAACTTAAATCTATATATAATGAGCTTTCTGGAAACATCTACCTGTAGTGTTAAAAACCAGAGCTTACCCTTTTTGCTTTTGTAATTGGTGTGATGTTCAACTTGAGTAAGTTTCATTCACACTAACCTTGAAGTAAGGAGCTTCAAGTTGTTGGGGGTTTTTTCAAGTCTTGAGTGTGTTGTTTCTCATTTCTTTGTGCTTTTTATCATAGGAAAATGAGTTAATAAAACTCATTTATAGCATCTTTTATATTCTTTGTTTACAAGGAAGACATTTCAATCGCTTGCATAAAGAAGGAAAATTAAAAATGGTCGATATCTGCTCTGTTGCTTCCAAATGCACTTTTAAACAGATGCTAACAAGGCTGCTGGGTTTATAGGCTTATTGACAGACTACAAATGAATTTCATCCCTTTTCTTCTCTTCGCTGCTTCTTCCTTCTTTTTTCTGTTAGCTGCAGTTTTCTGGGCAGGCATGATAATTAAAGTGTACAGCATATGAATGTGACTGACTGACTGTGTGGCAATGTGATACAGTCTGCATGTGGCCCCTGGTTTCCCTGTCTAATGAATTTGAATCAATTGTTTTGCAGCCTCCTTGAGAAAATTATTTCTAAAAGGCATTAATTTCAGGAAGGTAAATTATATTTTCCCAGGGGTTTTTTAAGACTGTGTTTCACCTAGGTGATGCTGCTTTGCCTGGGCAGGCGGTGGACTAGATGATCTCTAAAGGTCTTGGCTGGGCAGGAAGTGGATTAGATGATCTCTAAAGGTCATGGCTGGGCAGGCAGTAGACTAGATGATCTCTAAAGGTCTCTTTCAGCACCTAACATTCTATGATTCCATGAGTAAAATTCGGAAACTTCATTTAAGGATCTGAAAAAGTAAATGTTTTAATAGAATCTAACAATTGCTATGAAATACTTTGTTACCAATGTTATCCAGAGGGGTGTTACTTGCATCTTGTTCTTGGAGCCATCAGTCACCATCACTCAGTATCTGATCTCTTGGGATATTTCTTATCCTTTTCCTGCTTGATTTGGGTTTTTTTGGTTCAACAGATACAGAGATGATGGTGAAGAAGGTTGGCTGTGTAGTAGAAGGGAGTCCAACTGACTTGGCCTTATACTGTGTCAGTTTTGTTTCCTGAGAGAATTGTTTCTTCATTGACTTATTTTGTTTTCCTTCTCAGCATGCATTGTCTATGCCTGAATATTTTGGTCTTCCCTTTAATGTATGATCTTGTTTTCTCCTCTGCAGTGAGGCATTGCTCCGTGTTTCTTTGTCCTTTTAGTTTGCCTTTATTTTCTAAGTTTTGCAACACTTAAAAAGCCTATGTGTATAGACATAAAAAAGAGGAGAGCTCTTTCCAAGTAGTTATTTCTGCGTAGCCAAAACAAGGAGAATGAAGGAGACCCATACTGTGGAGAGTGTTGCCATTTCTGAGCATTGTTTTCCTGAAAGATTGTATGTGTATTGCCTTACTTCTGTATTTTTAGGCCCTTTCATATGGAGAAGGTATTATGCCAAGGAAGAAAACGGCTTACAAAGAAGGCAGCGAATGTGCTGGGTTTTGTGTGTCATCTGCTAAGCAAGGTCACATTCTGGTGCAGGCATTCCTGGCCATTTGAGCAGACCCCAATCTAGTATTAAGTATTTTGTCTTGCATATGTTCCATTCTGTGTTTATTGTTGAGCCGCTGTTTTTCATCACCACCCCTCTGATTCAAACGGAGCTGGATCTTGCACTTGTCCTGGTGCAAGCATGCAAGTACAAGCTTTCATTGTCACAGGCTTTACACAACTGTAGTAATCACACTGGATTGGCTTCTAACCGTGTAATGCAAGGTAGACTGTGCTTGGGTTTGGTTTTGGTGATAAGTGTGTAAGATTTATTCTGAAACAACAGGATATTTATGTGTTAATTTGTTTAAAGAGCAAGTCTTGCTTTAATTTTAATCCTGACATTAAAAAATTGCTATCCTTAACAGGTCAAGGCATGCTTTAAGAGATTCATGTGTTATGTGAAACTTTCGGTGACTGAATTTGCATATTACTTCATAAAACACCATAGGAAGCTGAGATTTAATAATGTTTACAACAGTCTGGAATTTTTTTCTAGTGGTAGCTTTACATACCAGAGTGCATTTGTGCATACAACTATGCTATTAGCTTATTAAAAGTAGTATGGAACTCAAATAAAGTGAGTTGAAATTGTACTGAAATCCCTCTATCTTTAGAGGTTGGGAAATTACAAATCAGATCTGCTAAGTAGCTAGGATATTTTTTTTAGTTTTAAACTTAGTTGTGTTTATTCCCTCTGCAGCCCCACTATTTCCCAGTTAAATGCACAGAGGAATGTTTTTGGTAAGTTATGTAGGCTTTTAGTAGCATCTGTATGCCCAGCTACTAAAGAAAATTAGCACTGCAAACACAAACACATCTTGGATCAAGTACTAGTTAAAATTTTGGGATATAGCAGTCAGGCAGTTCCTTTTTGCCAAGACATTTCCTTGAAGCACACCTGTAGACCCCTGATCCAGGGTGCACAGGGTTGGATGAAAGATCTTTTGTTGGTTTGTGTGTTTGCAAGGACAAGTGGAATTGTTTAAAGCATTATTACTTGAGCAGTTCACGTGATGTGCAAAGCCTATTAATATTTTGTACAATGCCAGGCTTGGACAAGAGCCCTTCTTGGTTGTCTTGCTCACATTGTCCCTAACAAACTCTCCGATTATGGAAACTAAGTGGTCACTTGACCTTCTGAAGAAATACTTGTGGTGAGCTTGGTGCCACTCCTAAACATGAGAATACCGCTGACGTGGCCTTCTTGCTTCTGCACTGTGGGCTGCAGTGACATTAAGCAACTCCCACATGAATTTGCAATGGATAACAACTTGAGTTGGATGCCTGTGGCCACAGCTCATTATTAAAACAGAAGAGAAAACCCGAAGCCAAACACCAAAATATTTCTTACAGAGAGCTCTCCTTTCATCGTAGGACTGCTTATCTCAGGTCATAGAAAGCCCAGCTTATTCCACTGTAATTCTTTTCATTTGTTGTGGTGTGGGTGACATCCCAATGACACTTATGTAGCTGTTCAATGGGATTTTTTGGTACTGTTTGCCAAGAGAACAGGATCACAGCTGCATGTGGCCAGAAACTGCATTTTGAGACGAAAACTGCAAATTCCCACAATATTAAAATCCAAGTCTTTGCTTTTTCATTCAATTTTGAGTATTAAACTAAAAAAAAAATACATCTATGAAACCCTGACAAACTAATGCACGTAAATCACGCTTTGGGAGGGTAGGGTGCTGTTTCCAGTAGCAGCAATGGAGTATCTGGTGATTGGTTTGGGGTCTTTTCATTTGCAAAGGAATACACATTTGTGTCCTTGCTCAGAATAAGCTGAGAGTAGCTGTGCTGGGCTCGGTGGTAGCTGAGCGCTGATAGACACACACTTGTGCATACCAAAGGTGCTTGGCTTCACCCAGGCGCCTCGCTGCCCAGCCAGGGATGTGCATTATCAGCACTCCTCCGTCTTGCTGCTTAATTATCTTTGTGTGCAAAGCTGGAAACAGAACACAGGAAAGAAAAATGTCTTTGCACAGCAATAATCAATAAGACCAGCAGTATTTTAGGCCTCTGGTGATCGCAATTTAGTTGTTTTGAAAACAATCACAAGAAAGACTAATGATGTAGAACTTGTCATTTGCTGATTGTTCCTGACAACATGGAAGAAATTGTGTTAGGAATGGGATTAATTAAGCAGTGTGTTTATCTGATTGCTTTAGCAAAGGTTTGAAATATGAAGTGTAAACTATACTATGTGGTTTTAAATCAATGGCAAGCTTCCCTTCCAGATTACAGCCATTGGAGAGCTTGGGGGGCCTCCGCACACTCACTTGGGTCCACCTAGATTATACACTAATGGGAGCTGAGGCAGGCCTGTAGCACATGCTTCAGGGTTTGGTTGAAGAGATGAATGACTTGTTGGGTAAAAATGCTATTTTGTGATGAAACTGGTTGACCCTGGAGTGTCAGTCTTGTCATGTTTATGTGTAAGGTTGGAGGGGAAATGCTGTATAAGTTTCTAGTAGGTTTCTGCTAAACAGATTGACAGGGCTGTTGGAAACCACTATAGTTCTCAAGTAGTCCAGACAGTCTCTTTGTGGGAGTTTGAATGCATTTTTGTTTCTACTAGGATAACTTTTCTTGTATGTTTTTGAAGGTGAGTAAGCCGGGAAGTGCCGATGGGTGTTAGTAGTCCTGGATGGTATTGGCAAGTTACAAGGTGAGCTTATGGCAATAAAACATCTAGCTTGATGGAATTATCTCTTGGTTAGCATATGTCTGTCCAGCAAGTGGTATGCTGTGTTCAGACACTGTTATATGAGGAGCAACACATAAATAAGTTAAACCTCAGAAAGCATCAAAGCTGCTTCCTTTGGGACCCCAGATAATGTCTGTTCTCAGACTTGGGATCAAAATATAATCTCCTTTGTGAATTTGTTGTAGGTATAAAATTTAGTAAGAAGTAATTTTGACTGAGCTGCTGAAGAGCATAGCAGCTGCTCTGAGGACAAAAGCAATGAGAGGTGAATCATAGAAATGTCCGTGGCTGTCTCTTAGCCGGTTCCTGTGACGTGATGTCGTCATTACCACTTGCAGTGGTGAATCTGGTGTATAAAGGCTTCTAAAGTGAAAAGTATTTTTGGAATAGCATTTTGCTGACTCCCCTGACATCAGTATGATGGAGATGCAAAAAAGCACGTAACTAGGAATTGTGTGCCTACATCTGTGGAGAGGAGCAACAGTTCCGTTTCACTGCTTCAGAAGCTACTAACTCAGAAACAAACTGCTTATTCTGAAGAAGAAACTAGAGCATGAGGAGGTGTAGAAACCCTGACTTGAGAGAAAAAAATTGTAGGCGTCACTTCAGTATAAAAATTAAGACAAGAGCATAGGGTCAGGCTTTTTCATTTAAAAGGTTTCTATTTGGAAATTCATTCATTTTCCGACTCTTGTGGGGGAAGTAATTGGTTTAATTTGAAGCAAAGATTGTTTTCTTTGGATGTCAGAAAACCTTTTCTAAGTCATAAGCTTAAAATAATTTTAATGGAATTCGTTTATACAAGAATTCATATAGACTTATCTATCTATCTAAGGCAGCCTTGTAGATATGCAAATGTGTTTCTGTAGAAGTTATATGGAAATGTATTTCCATAGAAAGCTTGGGACTACATAATCTCTTCTAGCTCTGTCTTTCTCTGTTCCTCTGCTGATTTCTGTTGTTCTTGCTCTGTCCAAAAGAGCTACTTGAAATGTGCATTAGTTATTTCATGTGGTAGGGTCTTGAGAAAATGCAGTGAAATTAATTTTGAAAGCTGAAGGTACTACAGTCTGCAATTTGTAAGATTTGTAAGGCTGTTGTCATTTTTGCTGCATCTTAACAAAGAACTGCTTAAACAGACTGTTTGAAAAGACCGACTTAAAATGAGGCAAAAATTTCTGCCAACATAGTCACTCCTTCCTAGTCTTCAGCTTGATTTAGATTGCCTGAGTAAATAATAACTACCAAAGTAGTTCTTAATAATAGACACCAGGACACAGTCCATTTTTCTATGTAAGCAAGTATTGCTCTAAGGTTTATGGTGTGCATGTCCCTTGGCTTTCATTGACTCTGCTCTTGAATCAGATGTCCTTTTCCAGCCTGTTTTCAGTTCTCTTCTTTGGCAAGCTATTGTCTTCCAGTTCTGTGTTTCTGCTGCCCCTCTAATAAATCTAGGATGCAGGCAGAAGGTGAATAACTTGCCCTGAAATGTTTCTTCTGCTTAAAATACTAGGAAGATCCTGGTATTTCACTGAGAACTTTGGTGACTGTTGCTAGGCTTGACTATATCTGACTGGATAACCTGGGCTGCCCTAGGTCATGCTGTATGTGGAATTGGGCCATGGATGGGTTGGGTGTGTTTTCCCTGCAGATTTTGAATGCAATCATCAGGATAAGAGTGATCTGAGATCTATAGCACTTGAGGATACGTCTTTGCATTCAGATAGTGAATGAACTCTACCTGTTCTAAGCTGACCAGAAGCTCTCTGATGGTGCTAGTTTGCCAGGGCCCTGGCTAACATCCTTTTCTTCTTCCAATGGGAAGTTGGCTTGACTGGGAGAGCAAGGAAGGAAAGAGGTCACCACACAGCTGAAGCGTGACTTCAAGTATACAGAGAAAGCTTTTTACATGTGCTGTACAGAGACAGATTTTTACCAGCAAAACCTCTTGTCTTTCCAGTTGAGAAGAACATAGTTAGTATATAACTTCCAAAGGCTGCAGGGCCAGGACACTGCTGGAAGTAGAATTACTGGTTTTTAAAACAGGATTTATTTTTGGACTGAACTGTGGATATTATTTTTCTTTCTGAAAATATGGTAGGTGGGGGAAAACATGTTGGGGTGTTTTAGCTGTAGTTTTGGCCTTTTGAGATGTTGAAATTTCACAGGACCTTGTAACTTGGAGACTGAAGTAGTGCACAGGGCTCTGCATGAAGATGGAAGCCTTGGTCTACACACTGCTGCTCACCTGGTGCTTGAGGTGAAGGGAAGGTTGTTTTCACAGTCTGTGGTCACAGGCTCTTCAGCTGGGTTTAGTGATACAAACCATAACACATTTGCTGCTTTCACAACATAACCACAGCCTTGGAAAAGACAGAGGAAGGAAAATATTAGATCTAGTGGGAGGTGTCCCTGCCCATGGTGGAGGGATTGGAAGGCCACTTCAGTCTACAGATGTAGTTTCTCATGCCATCTCTTTTGGTATCTGCAGTGTGAGCCAGACTGGGTTGCAGTAATGGGGATAGGGATCTAAAATGTTTGTAAGTTTCAGGAAACCAGGAAAAAAGCCTCTCTCCAGTTGCAGGCAGAGGCCATCTCTGGTTGAGTCAATCAGTGCTGCTGTGAAGGAATGTTCTTGGGTGGATAAATGTGGTTTCTGTGGGCTTTGATGTCACTTTTCCATTTTGTTTGGGATTTTGTGTTTTCTTTTTGGAGCTCCTGTTTTTTGATTGGCATCTGGGGAGAAGACAGTTGTGCCACAGCCCCAGCATTGCTAGAAGAAAGAAAAGGAAGCCCTTGTGGGCAGTCCTCACTGTGGAATGTGGTGAAGGTGGTGGCAAATTAGAGTAAGCCAGAGGGAAGCTGGCAGGGAGGAGAGCCAGTGGTGTCAGGGGGTGGACACATCGGACCTGCTCACAGACTTGAGTAGCTCGTCACCTAATCAGTTATTGGGCTGGAAGCGTGTGTAACACTCATCAGACAGAAGCAGATCTTGCCTGTAGTTGCTACGCAGCTCATCCACAACGTTGATGCTTGTGTTGCTTCGTGGGAGTTTCATAGGACTAGCGGTCTTTGTACGCAGTTTATAAATAGCCCTTTTTGGTTCTTCTCAATCATATAGATTAGAGGAAACCTACAGAAGGTTTTTCTCACTGAAATGTGTCCATATCCCAAGTGAGCTCAGCTCATTGCTGAAGGGCACTATTTCAACACGCTGCATGGAAAAAGGTCTTGCATAATTGCATAGAAAACCCCAAGACACGGGATGAAATGTGAGTTTGCAATATGCAGACTCCCCAGAGCTCGGGGATAAGGAATGGCTATCCAGATCAAGAGGCCCATTCTCTGGAAACCTAAGTCTCTTAACAAAAGGTTCCAATTTTTTCCCTTTTTTTTTCTCTTATTATAAGAAAATATTCTGTTGAAGTACTGGTCTAGGTTTGAGGTAGAGTTTCCCTTTACCAGGAAAGCTAGGAGCATATTGTATTACAGAAGGCCCCAAAAACCTTAGGATGTTTTGCAATGCCTGCCCTTAGTGCTTGGAGTTTTGTTCAGTGAAAACAGAGGCAACGTAAGCTACTGAATGATACTTTAAATATTTCAGGCTTCCGTTTCTAAAGCTCCTTAATGTATTAAAAGTAAGATTTCTAGAAAGTACATGCTGCTGTGCGTCAAAACTTCCAGCATCAAATTCAAGTACTAAAATGTTCGAGTAAGTGTTAAAAGTCACTGGCAGTTTGATGGAATACATGGGCATTGTGGTTTATCTGGGAGCTTGGGGATGCGTTTTAATTCTACGTGTTTTCAAACTGCTGCTTGTCTTCTGTTTCTTGGATGCAGCTTCAGAAGGATAATAGTGTATGTGGTGACAGTATCTCTGTAGTAAGGAAGATAAACACAGGGTGGAAGAAAGGCCTTTTACAGTTACTATCTATAAGCATCTGTACATGTGGGAGAGGGAGAGGAAAATTTTACTGTGCCAAACGAAAAGCAAAATGAAAGGCAGGGATGAAATTTCACTGATGGAAAACAATGGGGAGGGAGCCCATCGAGTTGGAAAAGCCAGGGAGAAAAGCTTCAGAGTGAAAACATTGGGAAGCAATTGAAGTCTTGTACTAGTGTTAATGTGCTTTAGTCTTGATTTTTCTCTGATACCTGATCTAAAGGAGAGGTCGCTCCCTGGCTGTGTTTCTCTCACCCCAGTGCACAGACCCTGAGGACCAAAACGAGAAACATGGCAGTGATGTGCTGCAGGGAACCTTCCTCATGTGGGGTTTATTTCTGCAGAGGTTGAGAACCAGACAAAACATCAGGGCAGCGTTTTGGCTAAGCAGGTCTGTTTTTAGCTCTTTGGTGCCTTGGGAGGTGATTTCTGAGTCTAGCTGACTTGCATGAGAACCACAGGATTGTAGAATGGTTTCAGTTGAAAGGGACCTTAAAGGTCATCTAGTTCAACCTACCTGCAGTGAGCAGGGACACCTTCAACTAGATCAGGTTCCTTAGAACCCTGTCCTATCTGACCTGGAATATTTCCAGGGATGAGGCATCTACCAACCTCTCTGGGCAACCTGTGCCAGTGTTTTGTCACCATTGCTCCTTTGGTCTGCTGGCCACACTGCTTTTGATGCAGTGCAGGAGACAGTTGGTTTGCTGGGTTTTTTTTGAGTGAGTGTTGTTGTCTTGCATATAGCCTTTCATCCACTGGTACCTCTAAGTTCTCCTCAGGTTGCTCATCGTCCTGCATGTTGAAACATGCTGAGGATTGCCCTAGCCAAGGTGCAGGACTTTGTGCTCAGGCTTGTTGACCCTCATGAGGTTCACATTGGCACACTTGTCCAGCCCATCCGGATCCCTCTGGATGACCCTTCCATCCCTCAGATTGCACCACTCGGCTTGATGCCACATGCAACCTTGCTGAGGAGGCACTTCAACCCAGAAACATCCATCTGCATTGTTACTAATCTTTTAACAATTACTTGTTAAAATATAATTTAAAAACCTCATCCAAACTAAAAGTTTGTGGTGGGGAATGGGTTCAAATTAGATGTTCTGGCCACCTCACATCTGAAACTTCCAACTCGACTATAAAATGTCTTTTCCAGGCCATATGCTGCTGGCTTTGCATGCAAATATTTGCCTTTGCAAATGCATTTAAACTTTAATCATTGAAAAGGTATTTTTTTGGATTTACTGTTGTGATTCAGTTAAGGCCAGCTTGCTTCCAATATGGAAAAAGATAGATTTACATAAGCCTGAAGTGTTTGCTTCTGTGCTTTGACATCCAGTGTGTGCAGTATCACATCTTGAGGCAATTAGTTTATGGCTTGTCAGTTTGGGAAGGCTCATGCTTGAATATTAAGAAAATATTTTAGGGCAATTCATTTCAGCTAACATACTTAATCAGTTGCATCTTAGGATGCTCTTTCATTGTTACTTTCTTCTTCCTGATGGGCAGGAGTATAGAAAAAAAATAACCTGGCCATTATTTTTGAAAGCTTTCTTGAAGTGTTCTGCTTTTAAACTGTGCTTTTCTGAGCGTGAAGATGGATAAGGAACTAACTAGTTTCCTGGCAAGTTTGCACTGAATTCAGTTTAGTGCTGTGACTAAATCAGCTAAATTTCTTGAAGGGTTTTGCTGTTATTTGCTAAAAGAAAAATAAAAGCTATTCAATCTCCGTGTGCATCTTGAAAATCCAGTAATAAAATAAGTAATATGGCTGAAAAATGCACACTGGAATTAGCTTTGACACTCTATTTGCTTTATGTCTAGCTTTATCTTATGATGCATTATTCACTGGTAATGTACAGACTACTTTATTAAGTCTTAATCAAATGCCTTTTATCATAAGTGCCAATTCAATATTTTGCTATTGTATTTCTGTTTCAAAATACTGAGCTTTTTGTAGGGGAGTGATAAATGTATAGCAGGTTGGTCAGGAAGGGCCAATTTTTTATTGGCACTTTGTAAGATTATCTATAAACTCTAATTCTGCTTTCTGTTCTAAAATGCTAGTGGGTTCAGTCTGTTTGCCTGTATGAAATTGTAAAACGGGGGAAGCAAAGCGGGTGATACGCTTTTATCGCATTGAGGTTTGTTGAAGAGTGTTTGGAAATGCATCTGAATGTAAACGAGGCCTTTCTGATCACTGCAGATTGTATTTGCCTGAGAAGGAAGAAGTTTAGTGTGTTTATGTGTAAAAATGGGGACAGAGTAATTTGGGATGTTGCCATATAAACTGTGCAATGCCATGGCTAGAGATACACACAGTCTGCGCATCAGTTTGGTTTTTGGACTCTGGATGTTTGGGCTTGCAGAGACTGTACTCAGACATCATCATGACTGCTTCAAGCTGACTGGGTAATGGACAGCCACAATTAGTAGCTGTTGTAAATCACAATTTTGGTGCTTTTTCCTGCGTTCCTAGCACAGCCCAGTTATGCTATGAAGACGAAGACTTGCAGCTCTACGTGGGGTTAATTGTCCACGAAGGGAGAAGCTAGCTGTGCAGGCAGGTTAAAATAAAAGACTATAATTTTAAATTTCATCACATCACAGCTGAAGGCTTAAAGTTAGTTCCTTACAAAACACAGATAAGTTAAATGGTTGCTTAACTGTCTCCCATATGGGGAGTGAGAACTAAGTGGTTTCTATTAGTGCTAAAAATTGGGTTTGTTACCCTCATAAATACACGTTTCTCTGCCGCACCAAAGACTTGTTTAACTGCAAAGCATACTTAAAAGCAACTGCTGCTTTGTCATTTAGAGGCACCAAGGGACAAAGCAAACCATTGACTTGGGCTCATACAGGACTTCCATTTTTTTTCATAAGCTCTGCATTAAGCTTTGCTAATGCAGATGAGAATTGAGCGTGTGTAGAGGAAGAAACAGACTTGAGGCTGCAACAGACTCATGAACGAATGATGTTCACTGCTGATACTTCTTTTCCCAGGCTGGCAGAACTGTTTTGTGGGAAACACATTTCACAACAAAGCCATATTTATAGTAGCATTAGGAGGTCTATAAGTGCAGAATCAGTGCAGCAGTTGGCCTGTTAAAAGTTCTGGCTATTTCTTTTCAATGTTATGGCCCTGAAGATGTTTCATCGTGAAAAAGTTAGGACATTCATTCCCAAAGGGTTAGGAAGTGTGTAACTTCTTACTTAATCTACTTGTATTCTGGAAGTTAGGGTAAAGGATAACTGACCTACCTGGGGCATGACGTAGTGATGTTACAGAACTGAAGAAGCCAGCGTCAGAGAATTTCTCCAGTGCCTAGTCAGGCTGTGCTTTGCTGCAGACTATGTGCTTAATGGCCAAAAGACTTCTGCAAGGCACTGCCATACCCATCAAACGGTCCTGCCATTTTTCAAATAGTTTTCTGTCTGAATTAAGTGATGCCTAGAAGAGGCTAGTACTTGGAATGAAAGGTAATTCAAATACACAGCCTATTTCTTGCATATGTGCTGTCAGATGTTGTTTTCCATATGTGCTTGAATTAATGAAATTAGCCCCATATAGAAGAAATACAGTAACCTTGCTTTGGACTGTGATTAGCGTGTAGAATGGAGTTAGAGTTTTTAAATACTTGGCTTTTTTCAGCCTTATGCACAATACTTGCTCTTATTTGATCACTTTGTGATATAAATTGAACAGGTCTGTAGGGCTGTCAAGATGATGTAAACTGCAAGGCACTTGGATGGCTGTGGTTTGAAAGATGTTAGGAAATACTTCTGTGCTGAAAGTGTTGAAAACATTTAAACGTATTTAAACGGCAGAAATGGTGAACTTTCATGGTGCTTTCTGTAATATCTTTTCATGTAAATGTGTTAAACACACACCAAACTGCATCCCGGTTTGCACTGTGATGGCTCTGACTCTGTCATTGCTGGAAGAATGCAGTTGTGAAGAGGAACCTTTCCTAAATTCCTGCTTGGGTTTAGTTGGGTATGAAATACTGCTTTGCTGGCAGTGCTTACAATTTGGGTTAGCTGGGAATTCTGTGGACCCTTCTCTTTGAAAAGAAGACAGAACTCCTGAGTCTCAGCCCAGCTCAGAAGCTGCTGTTTTCTTTGCTTGGTCACCAGGCTCTGAGGTGCTGCTTAGTGTGGCTTTCTTTAACGCACACCTTGATGCTGAATTTGGGTACTGAGATACATTGACACCTATGCTAATTTCCTTAAAGATTTAATTACTACTCTAAAGCTATGCAGAAGCTTCTGAGGCCTTCAAAAACCCATTTACTTTTGCAATACCTAAACGGTCAGTTCACAAAACCGATGGGTTTGGTGTGGGTTGTGTGGTACTTGATTCTTGGATGGAAAGTGTTTTCTTTGAAGGCATGGAAGGGAATGGGAGAGATGAGAATAACGAGCCATAGAATTGTATGGAAAAACATGGCTGCTTTTAGTCACATATGTTGCTTTTTTCCCCGCTGGCAGTCTTCAGATCCTTTTGTATTAAAAACCTTGACAGATGTGATAACATTTGTCTTGCTTCACCTACTTCATTTTTATAACTTCCAAAAATTCAGTTCCACTGCTGTTTATAAGCTGGCAACCACAACACGGTGCTTAAAGTCTCCTAATAGAACAACACATGAAAGCTACTGCAACCTTTTGCCTGTGTGTGCATTCCTACTAACAGCTAATGTACTTTTAGCCTACACCTTGGTTTTAGTATTTAGCCAGTGGGAATTACAGATTTTCTTTTAGCTTTTCTTTGACTTGTAGAAAGAGATGTTTTCACATCTAACTATTTTTGGACTCAAAGGTGCCTGCGGCATTGCCAAATGATTTTTTCCTGTTTCTATATTGAAGTAAAAAGTAGTGTAATGCTAGAGAAAATTTGCTAACATGTCAGACTTCTGGTTCGTGTTCAGACAACAGAGATCTTTGTAGCTTGAATAAGAGAAAACAGTTTGTAGTTGCATGTGTATATTGACTTCAAATGCTGCTTTATTCCGGATTCTGGATTCAAGAAATGAGAACGTTGCTTGACCTGACTTGCAGAGAAACTAATGGCAGTCTTTTATAGAACTATAGAATTCCTCTAAGTAAATACCTAGCGTCAGGTCTATACCACAGTAACACTGGAGGGCTGGGAAGAGATGGAGCTTTTCATCACTTTTTAGGTGGCTGTGCCACTCTGAAGTATGAGTGTATTATTTTTATTATATAATCTAAAAATAATATTCAATATATAATCTTCCAGCCCACCACCTACATTCCACACAGCCCTTCTGTGGGCTTGTGTAGTCTTCTCCTTGTCCTACCTGCTACAACTGCTGTGTACCCAGTTGTATGTGTCGCACATGTTAACTGTAGATACACGCTTCTGAGCCCTGTCAACAGCATTATTCAGTATCAATACAAAAACAAGTTTAAAAGATTATAAATATCAAGACTATAACATTCAAAATAAATCATAACATTCTCCTCTGGAGAAGGTGAATAAGCTTTCAGAGGAAGGAATCTTGTTACTTCTAAATATGTCCTGCACTGGGTCTTTAAAACATGACCCCTTACATCTTGGAAATGTAATCTATTATTGTAATAATTATAAACCTTGACAGTGAAATATCTTAATATATTTTAAAAGATCTGTGAAGGTTTAGGATTAATTTGCAAATGAAGTACGTTTTCCCTTTGCAGTGTCACAATTATTTTGGAGAGTTAATTTGTCAAGTATTCTCTGCTGAGTTCTTGCAATATTAGTTTGCTTTCTTGAGGTTTCTTTAATGTGCAAGGGTGAATTCAGATGGGCCATCCTCTGGTTGTAGCTGCTATTGGTTTGATGAATAGATCAGTTTGTGTTCCTAATCATGCTGATAATGTAGCATTCAAATCCATGGTGATAAACAAACATATGTACGTGGTGGAAGAAAAACAAGAAGTCTCTTAAAAAAAATAAAGCAGGATGTTTGTGTGAAATTTTTCAGTCATTATACTTTGAAATGTAACATTTATCTTGGCATTTGGCTTCCTTCTATACTCTTGAAGGCCCCTCTCTCGTTTATTACTGTTAGCATACCAGAACAAATGTCTTTCAGATGTGAAAAATCAATCATCTCCAAACCATCTCCGGTAGTTCCTTGGGTGGATTAAAGCAAGGTGTTTGGGAGAGGAAGGTTGTAATGAAATGTTATAATTGAGCAGCAAAAGTCACTGGAGAAATAATAGTCAATTGATCATGGTTCCAGCTTGAGAAGCTTTTTAAAAAAAGCAAAAGAGGAATAAAAATCCCCAACCTCGCCAGAAAAACATAAGGAGGAAACCTGGACCATGATTTGCAGTACACTATATGCTGGAACGAGTGCACGCTTTATGAGTTAAGTTCATTGAACGTGGCATGCAGTTCTTTGCTTCTCAGGTTTTTTGATTGTTGGCCCTGAATCTTTTCCGAGCTACTTCGTAGTCTTCTGAAAAATACAACATGTAGGCCATTAATAGACTTATTCTGTAATCTTAAATGCTTGTGTGTGAACTTCAAAATCTTCAACATCCGTCAACTTAACATAGCCTTGGCACCTGCGTGAGAGGAGATGAATAGTGATGGTCTTGTCAAACGAGATTTACAGAATACATTTTATTGTTTTACTAACGGTTTAAATCATCTATCTACAAACACTGAGAGTTTTAGGTGATTTGGAGCAAGACAAATCCTATCTGAGTAGCTAAGGGGAGGTTTTCCAGATACCAAACAAATTGTAACAGATCTTGTTTTTCCCCTGCAAAATGCCGAAGAGAAGCCCTTATGAATAAGAGATTACTTGCATTTACACTGTTCTCTGCACAGTGAACTGCAATTATGGGACACACTTAGCAAACCCTTGCCACATTGACTGTTGTCTTCAGTGACTGATACTTCTCAGAGAGAGAAGGAGGAGCATTAATATATTAAAAATTAATGTATTCTTATAGCATGGTTTGAAAGCAGGGGAACGTTTTATTATACAAACTTAACCTCTTATCCCAGTATTCTGATGGTTTTAATTTAGTATGTAGTGGATTTTTCCCATTGCCATGTAGAAATGGAACTCAGTAAATGAGATGTGTAACTGTGCTAGAGTTTCTGGTGCGCTTTCAGCGAAGGAGTGTTTACGTTTCTTAGTACATATGGACCAAACACTGAAGCTGGTTTGGGGAGAAGAGATACTTTTGGAAGCTGAATGAGTTTGCTTGGGGAGAAGGGGAAAGGTTAAGTTCCAGCAATGCTGGGGAACCTTTAGATTTTAAGGCCATTAAAAAAAAATGATGGGGATGTCTATTACAAGGGTCCAATGTAGTGTGTCCAGTGCAGTGAATCTTAGGGACCCCAAGGTATTTTGGGATTTGCTTTTTAAAATAATTTATTATAGCTCATTACAGGTCTTAATTTGCATTGTAATGAGTCATTCCTTTTCCAGTAAGTGTCAGTGAGAGCGAAATGTGTGTCTGCAAACTACCCAGAGGTCATATTCTTTGAAATCTGAGTGCTTCTGTGGAAATTGGGACACTAATTATTAAATGTCATTTGCCGTTGCTGCCAACTGCAAGACTGCAAGAGAAACAAATTTCCAATACAAAGCATCATGCAGGACACAACAGGTATTTCAGAGTTAACCCTGGGCTGAAAGGGCTTGGAGAAGGGAAAAGCATGGTTTGATAGACTTTTCGTGTGCAATTAATTAATGGACTTGAGTTATGCCCTGTGATGTTTTGGTTTAGTGCAGATACAGAGAGGTAAAAAGAGAGGTGGGAGAAAATAGAGAGGTCTTATTGGGAACTCGGTATTATATGTTTTCCCTTACCACAATTTGCACAGATGTCTTAGGAACTCTCCTTGGATTGGATGCGTAGGTCAATAGTTTGCTGTTTGCCCAGGACTGTAAGGCTGTTTTGTTAGTGATTACACTGCCAATATTCTGTTTATAAAATGTTCACTATATTAACTTGAGTGGGGAAAAACGGAGTGTAACAGTGCATAAACTACTTTAAAGTCAGGGGTATAAACTGGACTCTTTAGAGTTCCTCATTTTACAGGGCATATTTCGAAGAAACCCTGGTCCCATTTTGCAATTCACATCGTTCCTCATCAGGATTCCATCCTCATCTTAATTTTCTTTATTCCTGTGTTCTTCAACAGCCACGGAAAACTGGAATGTTCAATACAGCGTGTCTTCAAACCATTAAAGATGATGTACTGTGCAGGCTTTTAATGATAAGCGATTAACTGAGAAAGAGATGTGCAAATTTGATAAATGGTGATTTTCTTCTTCCTCACCTTCAAAGTGCTTGATTGTGGATTGGTGCTTTTTAACTGTGATCCCCTAGCTGCATTCGTTTGGGAACCTCTTCAGAAAGAAAGCATCAGATGATCTGTGTTTAAATTCTGTGTGTTTATTTGGATTTGGCATTGTCCTGTCAGCAAGCCGAGTAACAGCAGGTCTGTGCAATCATACATCGCACTTGGAAGCGTCTCCTTCAAGGTGAACTGTAGCTTCTGTTTGTGAAAAGCATTTTGAAGATGCTAAAGAAAAAACAATTCAAGAGCGCTAACAAATAGTTCTGTTTAGGTGGCAATTCAGCAAGGATCATTAAAATTAATTAGGACTCTGTGCCTATGTTTAAGCTATAAGAATTCAAAGCAGATGGGATTTTGAAGGAAAAGGATAATTGGCCTTTCCTTATATTTCAAGAGTCTAAAGTCACTTGGTTATTTAGAAACAACTCTGTCCAATCAGATTGCTTCAGCTGGGGTGCTGGTGTTATAGTGGGACCCTTCCTTCTTCCGTAGCATCCCTTTGCATGCCTCGTGGAGTGTTGTGATTTGCAGTTAAAGGACAAAGCATTTGAAAATGCCCAACTTCAAGTTAATAAAAGTGATATTTAAGTTCTTGAGCGTTCTCTACCAGAGTAACCCACTGTTATGTAAGGAACCGTGGTGTGTGAGCTGGAATGCTGATTTTAAGCAGTATTAGAAGCGACTATGAGTTTGCAAGTGAATATTAAGATGGATTGGTTTATGCTTTGGTTGGATTTGGTGCAAACTTGTGCTTTCCATATACCATTGCCAAGCCTGGCTCAAGAAGTTAAAGTTGGAAGGTTGGAGGAAGGCCAATATACAGATTGCACAGGTGTTTAGTAAGTGAAGAGGAGCAATAAAGAGCATCATTTAGAATGCTCAATTGTTTTACATTTCAGCATTTGTATTGCTCACACTTCCAAATGGCTGCTCTGGGATTTCTAAATGGTGTTTTGTCCTGGTAATTATTCTGCAAAGGGCACTAAGATTTTGTTTCTTGTATGAGAGTGAAACTTGGTATCTGTTAGGAGTCTTGGAGGAAGCACAAGTGTCTATAGGAGCATGGGAGTCTAGACCATGAATATCTGGTTGTTCCACAGTCAGATGATGACTGGGAAACTGTTGTTGTACTGGAGTACCTTCATTGAACTGGATGTCTGAGGAAGCCTTTGGATTGAGTCTGGATCTGTTTTGGGTTTAGTCTACCAGTTGTCCCTTTTAGTGGTGTGGTTTATTTGCAGAAGGATCTTATACCTTAATGATTTTGAATTTGAAATACTGAGCCAATGGTAATAAACATGCCTGTAGTTACTACAGATAGCTCATCTTTGGAGCCTTTGGCCTTTCTGAACAAGTAGCCTATGATCAAGTGGTGTTCAGGTGAGCCAAACTCCTTCCTAGAAGACCAGGTATTTGGAGCTTGTCTAGTCTTTTCCCTGTCCTACCTAGTCTTACCTGCACCAACTGCTGTAGGCTGCTGAAGATTTGAGCTGTCACTACACAAGCACCCACTCACTTCCCAGAGAAGCCAAGATCATAAATTAGAACCTGAAAGGCAAATCAATGGCTAATAGAAACTATTAATTGACAGCATGTAAGTTTAAAGGGAACATTCAGTCACCTTCCCAGGGCAGGGAGCCCTGGGAAGAGTGGAGATTTAAAACTGATTTTTACCAATGTAGGCAAGCTCAGCTGACTTCTTTTTTTTACTGTGATTGTTCCTTGCACTATGAAGTTTTTAATGGGAAAAATATTTTTAAAATATGTCAAATCTTTAGTTTTGAAAGATCTATGCAGTTAGTACTCCTTCTGTAAGTTGAGAAATAAAACTGCCAGAAGAAAGATAAAATTTAGTACAACTTAAAGTAGAACTAAGGTAATTCAGTCCAAGTGCTGGCTATGAAGTTACACTGCCCATACTCTCAGCAGTAACTTCACACTGTGAAAGCATACAGGAACTTGACCCTCTTCAGGGGTGATGTTTGCCAGTTCTGCAACCTTTTCAACATTGGGGAATAGAATTTGAATTGCACTTAAATTTTGAGTGTGCTTTGTGTAGCATATTCTAGGTAGATGGAAGATCAGTTTTATATTTTCTTTTATGGCACTACAAAGTATAAGCCCAAGGGTATTGGTTATAACACCCCCACTTCTGTTCATCTGACATGTGTTGAAAGATGGGTTGTGTGAACTGATAGGAGTCAAGGGTTGTGCATGGCTTGCTCCCTTTTGACCTTGAGTGAATGTGTCATCACGTGTAAGCGTGTACACTATATTCCCTAATGCCTGGGCTGATGCGGAGGACTGCATGAGTATCAGGCTGCACCATAAGCACGCTGAATTAAGGAGTGTAATTGAAAGTAGTCTTAAATTGGGCAAATAAGCCCCTAATTTGGATTGCATTCAGCATGCCCTGGTGGTGTGCTACCAGCTTTACATAGCAGAAATTGATCTCTGTCTGGGAAGAGAATAACTGTTTGAAGGAAACCAAAGGAGTCTGGTCAGAGGTCTGGAAAACTTGATTCCACTAGGTATGTGGAACTGGAGACAGCCACCCTGAAAAAGAGTAGAGGAGATGTCAGAATTTTTGAAATATGTAGTCTAGCAGCAAACAACGAAGGAGCAATGTGTTTTGCCTTGGTGGAAAATAAGATAAGGAGCAATGGAGTAAAGGCTAGAAAGCTAAAGCCTAGAAAAAACTGCCTGTTTATAAAAATAGCAGAATAGAATAAAGCAACATGGGAGGGTGCTGGAGTTTCCATCTTTTGGGAAGAACCTTTAAAAAACATCATATGTGATTTATCTTCTTGTGAAGATGGGAGCAGCCCTACTTTTAGACTGGGAACTATGTTCTGCCTCTGTTTTGTGTGAATAGTGTTTGTGCACTGGTAAAACTCTGGGACTGTGAGAACATGACTGGGTTTAGACTCGCTGAGTGTCTTGTGTATTTAATCGCTCTGTGCGTTAGATGCAGAGGAAATGCGGGTGCTCACATGTTTAAGTCATTATGGCTTTTTCTTGTAGCTTCCTAGGAGTGTCTTCTGCTGCAGCAGATTACAGTCCTGATGTGTACGTGAAGCTGGCACATGCAAATGCAGATTATGTTATGGAAAACTGGCTTCTGAAATATAACTACATTAACAACGAGAGAGTGGTGTAAAGCCACGCAAGGGCAGACTGTGAATAAATATGATAGCCTTGCCCACGGATGAGCTCCTGATAGGGCTCCTTATAGTCAGACAGATAATCTAAAGATAGCTGGAAAAGGATTGTGTTTTTTATTTCACTGGAGAGTGTGAGATGAAGTTCATTACAAATACAGCGAGTAAGAAGGTCAGACACGTTGCTGCTTCACTGAAGAGCCCGATTAATCAACTGTTGGTCTATAGTGAAAGAAAGAATGTAATTAGAAAAATGGATTAACTGTAAGTAAGCTTAAATCACACAGTTTAAAAATTTGTGTCGAAAGTAATCCTCTCTCACAAGTTACATCCAAAATAAATTTCATTTTGTGAGCAGGTTACTTATCCTTTAGAGATGAAGCCTTGCCTACATTAAACTAATGAAAGGTGTATCTGGTAGATAAGTGTCTTCCTGCAGTGTGCTGTATGGATGTTCCTGTACAGCTGTGTCTGTCACACATCTTTACAGTGCATCCGTATCTATTATTGTAGTGGTACAGACAGAAACTCTTTTGGTGAGGAGTAACTTAAACCTGAGTTTTCCAGCACAAACGGAATAACCAGCAGCAATCAAAATCCTGCTTCCTATTCAGGATGGTTTTGTATGCTTGTACGTGCTGTGCAGCCTTGGGAGCAGACATGTCATAGTACTGTGGAGGCTGGGGAACATCTTTATCACTTCTCTTAGGCCAGTAAATATGCAATTTGAGGTGGCAGTTTCTTTATGACTCTGGATTGCTATAAATGCAGAACAGAATGTAATACGACTAGTCTGTGAACATGACTTACCAGTCCTTCCTTACCTGCTCTCTACCTCACCGTAAACCACTGCAGCTCCCTCATCAGCAGAGAAGTGGCTCTTTCCTCTACCTTCTCTCCATTTCTTTTTGCTTTGCCCTGTTTAGCTCAAACCTTGCTGGGTTTGGGAAGACATGTGTGCCTCTTACTGAAAGAGAGAATATGGTTCATTTATGTCCCCTCTTCTGTACAGGAGCTTTTTGATGTAACTGTCCCCCTACCTGTCTGGGAAACAGCATTTGTGCTTTCTCCTCCTGACTTCACAGCAAGGTGGCAGTTGACCTCTTCCTGCTGAAAGCCACTGCTGTGGCCAGGATCAATCAGGCTGTGGCCATAACTGCCCACCTGTGACTGTAAGATAGCAAGCAGGACCTGGAGTGCCTGTTCTAGTCAGTGAAAGACCTGAAGGAATAGTTTGCAAAGGAATTGAAGCTAAAAGCTGTAAGAGGCTCAGTTGGCTTTCTGTCTGTCTCAGGGCCTGACTTGTAGTTTGGCAGTGCTGAATATTTTTGGAAATGTAGCCCAACTTGGTTTCCACTGTCAATAAAT
Source organism: Upupa epops (assembly GCA_013397515.1). Classification (NCBI taxonomy): domain Eukaryota; kingdom Metazoa; phylum Chordata; class Aves; order Bucerotiformes; family Upupidae; genus Upupa; species Upupa epops. The sequence continues at coordinate 468,756 of VZRI01009426.1, read as the reverse complement.
GTTTGATTTTACCCATTAACATGCAGTGAGTATCATTTCTTCTCAAGCCTAACCTACTTACTCTGACAGTGACGATGTCCAAACCTTTCACTGGATTGCTGTCCAGTTACCAGGACAAGAGGGCTGTGGACTCCAAAGCCTTTCTGGCTAGTAATGTGTGACTGAGCTGTCACTGTGTCTTGAATTCTTTTAGTGTTTGTTGTTTCTGCCAGTCATTTGTTCCCAACTATCTTCAGCAGGAGCCCTGTTTTATGTGTGATGGGGACGTGTCTTCCTCACAGCCTGTTTCCTCATATGCTTCACTTATCTCACCGCTTTCCCAGACTCTCTTGCCCTTTCTTTTCTTTGCCTTGCGGTCATCTTCCCCCCTCACCCTTCCCTATTGTTCCTTCTTCTGGTTTTGGATTTCTTTCCTGTTTTGTTGTGTCTCCTTCGGCTATTCCCTACTCCCCAGTGGCTCCAAGTGTTTGTGATTGTTTGCCAAGCCCAGGACGTCCAGTGGAGTTGACCAACATGTGTTTTTGCAGCTGCTCTGTGAGTCCAGAAGGGACATTTTGGATATAGAAGCTGTTGTTTGCTTGTCACTCCGTATGCATGAGTTACCATCCCGAGCGCAGACCTCCTGTGAGAGTCAAGGGAGAATGGGAAAAGGATTTTGAAGCGGTCAGCCCTTTATCCATAGTTTAGGGATTATGCCCGCAGTGGGTGGGTTAGATATGCAACTTTCCAGCTCTAGCACTTTTATCTCCGCTGTATCTAACAGTGCTAAATTCCAGTAGGATTTCAAACAGTGACACACTTTTGTATTGAAGTTTAAGACAGTTATAGGTTAAGTTAAACCACTTTCTGTAGGGAGGAAAAGTATGCAGAGATCTTTAAAGGTCACAAAGTGGGAGGTGATCAGAAGAACAGACGGTGCTTGCAGCTGTGTGCAAGCACCAGGGGAAGATTGTTGTATGGACTGACTCGGCAGAGGGATTTCGTGGTTCTGGCATTATGTTTCCATGAAGATGTCTGTAGTTGTTGATAGATTAATGGTGAGAACTCACAATATACTTGGTAACTTGTTTTTCTGCAGGCATGCCTAAAGCTTCAGGGGAAGTATTATGTATTCTTAAGGTGGCTGATCTCTGAGAGCTTCTAAATGCAAGGGGAAGCCATCCAGTGTGATGGATTTGGAATGGGAGGCCAGAGTGAAATCAATGAATGACTTGGAGTCTTGAGCCAACTGATGTTACATAGAGTTCTGTTACACCTATGAGCTAGTATTCAAGTGATGCGTTGGAGGTTCTCATGAAGCATTTTCAGTTGGATGAGGTTTTGTCCTGGTCTTTTCAGCTGAATGGTCCTTATTTTCCAAGGCCTGGATAGGCAACTGTTGATGTGGCTACTTAGGAAGAAACACTGAGTGGGGTTCAGATTCGCTTCAGCCTTTACTCAGCTCAGCCCTGCTCTGTGAACTATTGCTCTATTTTGAGTCCAAATAAAGACACTGCATTTTCACAATTATCTGGTTTCTGGAACACAGTGCAATTTCTATCTAGTTCAAATACACTGTGAACAGCAGCCCTGGTAGGTGTTCATGTGGGGTTTGTTTTTCTTTAATCAGAATAAAGGATTTTTAAAATACATGGAGAGATGTGCGGCTGCTTAAAACGTGAAAAATTTGAGATACATCTTCTGTGAAATGACATTTGTTATCTTACTATTTTCTTTAGGTGCAGACGTGATTTGAATAGAAATCTGGCTGTATGTCTCCAGAGCTGTAGATATTTAATTTCTGTTTTGAAGACATCCCACTAAAATCAAAATTCAGTGTGATTTGTGATTGCTTAACTGTGCAGCATGCCTTATTCAATCATGGCTCCTATCATCTTTTTCAGCCAAGAATTCTGTTTATGGTAATAAGGATAAAGTAATTGTACATCCTAAGGGGTTATAGTAGTTTGGAGTTGATATCTTCTAGTTTCTTACTTTCCTTTTTCATGTTTTTAGATTCTACTGAAATTTTAAGGTGGATCGGCCAAAACAGCTATGGGGAGCAGTATTTTTCCTGCTGTTTTTTTCCCTAAGAAAGCCTTGTTTCTTAAAATATATGGTTTGTTGTATAAGTGATGACTTTCACTATTTAAGGATGGCTTTTTCTTTCTGTTTAAATACTTGGCCTTGTTTTATACCGATGAGTGAAAGAGCAGCCTAACCATCACATTGTTATGCGGTGATTTTTTTTCATGTACTTGTTTCTTGATCACTACTGAAACAATTGCTGGGAAGAGCACAGAAATGTCATGTCTGTGCAGGGTGCACAGAATCTGGTGTACGTCAGGAAAGGTCTAAGCTTTGACATTCTACTGACTTAAATAGCTCAGCGTATCTGTGCAATTATTGCTGCAGCATTGAAGGGGAAGAGTGGAATGTTGGTCTGCTGACCTTGTAACTGCAAGGTTAAATCCACCTCTGTGCTGACTAAGGTGTGGGATGGTGGCTGCTGATTAGCCAGTCATGTGCTGATCCACCTGTAGTGCTACAGCCAATAAATTAAATCACAAGGTGTTAAAGGAACAACAGGTTTGTGTTTTAAGTCTAAAAAGTTAGCTTTAACCTCATGTGGCAGAAGCCAAGGGTTTGGGGTTTTCTTGGGGCGTGCGTCTGGATTGTTCTTTTTCTTGCTAACGTATTCCTTAGAAAAAGTAAAACAAGACTCCTAGATTTCTACATATTCAAGGCTAGAATTTAGTCTGGCTTTAATTTACAAAGAATTTGATCATCAGGTCTTCTAGATAATAGAAGAAATAGCCAATTTGAATATGCAGTGCAGTCATCAGTGCGATTTGCTCACATATGATAAAGGAAGAAGCCAGTGCAAAAACCATCCCAGCAACTAGATGGATCCCTATTAGTTTTTAGGCAATTGGGGGTTTTTTTTCCTAGACTTTTGTGTCTGTTTCACTGTTGTTCTACTGTGAGTGAGGTGGTATTTCCAATTAGATTTTTAACTGTCACTGACTTACTAAGCATGTGCTATTGATGATGTTGTACACAAGGAATAGGAGAGGGACTCTTGTTCTGATTCAGCTGAAGTCTGTATTTTTCTGTAATGCTGTTGTTACAGATGACTTTTCTAATGTGTAGATTCCCCCCATGCACACCCCCCCAAGTTCTATTGCTTTTCATTATTAGGTTTGGGTTTCTTAAAGTTTATGCTGTAATCAAATTGGCTTCGTGGAATATTCTGCTGTGTCATTTCAGTGTGAAAACCCATATAAAGCATAGAAGAGTGGTTTCAAATTTTATATTTGGATTTTATTGCTCTTCAGGTTATAGCATCAATCCTGATTAGATTCTGTGAAATAAACTCAAGGCTACTGTGTTGGGGCTGTGATGCATAATGGAATGCATGACATTAATCCACTTTCTTACTCCAGGGCACAGCTACTGACTCTGTCCCTTTTAAGACCCGTATTCATAATATATCATTAAAAAGAAAATAACACTTTGCATTCATATCTTACTTGCTAAGTCATTTGAGTTTCTCCAAATGAAACTGAATGTGTAAGCTACTAAAGGATGACTAGAATGGCAGTGGCGATAGCAGGAAACTCTTGCATCGCAGTAAACTAACTCCATTGATCTTCAAATGAAAGTTCAGTGGAAAAGCTGATGGAAAAAGTAATGGAGCACAAAAGGACAAGCTGCACGACAGATTCAAGTGAACTGCCTGGCTGTGAACGTTCATACGAAAGAAATGCTAATGCAAACTATATGAGGAAAAAAACATCACAGGAGAAAAAGTAATGTCAGTGTTGAGACTTGTCAAGTATATATGGTTCGTTCTTGTGGAAAAAAGAAGAGTTACAGGTTAGACAAATAAACTGAAGTGTTGGGTGATGCCTGTGAGAGCAGGAACTGGAACACCCGAGGTTGCTCTGCAAAACCCACCCTTGAGAACATACTGACTGGAACTCCCAAAGTGTTTTTGAGCTAATGATGAATGTGAACATGCTACTCGACCGTAATGCATATTGAAAGGCAAATGCAATCAAAGTCCATTATAGTGTATCACTGGGTACAGTAAACCAATGTCAACTCCAAAGGAATTTTTGAAAGTAGCTGAAAGACAGCTGTAAAGAGGGATGCAAATTTCTGTTACTTGTTATGCACCCATGAACGTGTGGCTTACACAGCATGAAGAATTCAACTACAGGAAGGATGCCCTTTAGAAATGGAGTTTACTTTCCTGGAGTGCAATGTAGGGAAATGACATCTAACAGTTTGGGGCACATGGGTTTTATATCGATGAGTGACTTGCCCTTGCTTCCTTGAAGATGCACTTCTATGTTTATAGTCTTGCTGTCTAGGCTAACAAGTGGAGTGGTTTCCCTTCAAATTTGACTTCAACAATCAGCAACAATCAAAGGATACTTGGGAGAACAATTCTGAGGGAGTGAAGATGTCTGGGGAGATGCCACATGAGACTCATTACAGCAGCCTTTCAGGCAAAGGTGGCAAGGTGCAAGGAAGAGTCTGCCAAGTGGTTTTGTCAGCTTTCTTTATTGTCAGTGTAAAACTTCAAAAAATGCTGTTTTCTCTCAAATTGGGCACAAGGCTGCTGAATCTTGTGTTCAGTGTCACACACAATGAAATATGGAAATAGATCTCTGTGTGTGTATGGGTAATGATACCCTGAGTTACAGACAACAAAAAAAAAAGGTGGAATACGAAGAGAAAAACCTCACTGTGTGAAGATCATCTGTATCTTCTGCTCAAGTCATATCCAGACAAGTGTTGTGTGGCCACCTGTATTTCTGATGGGGATTTATACTTTGGTGCAGGTTTTAGGTGGGTTTATGTCTGAAGTGGAATAGCTAGGAGAAAACTCAATTGCAATTGGGAAGGAAATAATAGATCTGAAGCATTTCAATGCCAGTCTTCCGACCACCACCAAAGGCCTTTGGCACCCTGGTTTTTTTCTAGAAGCACTTAGAAAAAACAGAAGCAGGTCAACACTTGATCTGTATGTATTCACAATGAGCTTTGTGTGCACTGTGCATAAACACCAGAGCCACAGGTAGCGGAGAAATGTGTCAGGATTTATTTTTAAAAATGCTTTTTGGGTTTCACATAAACAGTCTGGCATGATCAAAATGAAAGACAAAGCACAACCCAGATGAAGGGTCAGCATCTGTGTAAACTAGAGTGCCAAACACATGTGTGGCTGGGCCATATCCTCCACGGCAGTGTGTGTTGGATCGTGTGATTTCACCGTATTTAAAAAAAAACAATCAAACTCGAACAAAACTAACTCCTCCCTGCCCTTAAAATCCCACCAAAAAAATCCAAACAACAAATCCCCCTGAAATGTTAACCCGCAGTCTCATTTATGCTAGTATAAATAATTAACTAGTATAAATTGCAAGATGAATAGTTGAAAGTTCACATCTGATTATATGTAATCAGAAGTCCTGAAATGGCAGTCTCCGTAGCTAAGACGGCTGTTGCACACAACTGGTTCCTGGCTCAGGACAAACAAATGGAGCAGTAAAGGCTCACCTACCTCTGCAGTAGCTGTTTAACCCCTGCCACTCCATAGTTTCAACTTTATGTAGGAATTTGACAGCTTAACCTGTACTTCAGCCTCTGTGTTGGGTATTAATGTAGTCAGACTGACAGTTTTAAGCAGAGGAAAATACATACAGCGTGTTAGGGGAACACTTTGAATAATTTCTGCTTGAATTGCAGAGGAGTACAGCATGAAAGCATGACAACAAAGTTCAGTGCTTTAATATCTAAAATTAGCTATCGCTGCAAGTGCTAATTGAGTAGAAAAGTGTTTTCAAAAAGCTGCTAGAAAGTGTATATTTGTGTGATGGCTCCTCCTCTTAAACAGCTCTGCTTTTATCCTTGAAGGGTATTGCATCAGCACAGATCAAAGTCATCAGACATATGTTGCTTTACAAATAATGTGTCTATTTTCTTTTTCTTCTAAAAGATATGCCAAATAAAGAGAGTTATTAAGCTCTTTGAGACAATTTGAATAAGATGAAACTTGTCGGCGGTGTGGAGCTGCCAAAAACAAATGATATAATGTCAACATTACAAGAACAAACTATTCCCCAAACAGTCTGTTGGGCTTTTATGCCAATCAGACTGCACCATATTTCATTCTCGAATACGGTCTGTATTTCCACCATAACTCCCCCAGATAGTGATAAAAATACTTCAGGTATATCGCAAGCACTTCAGCAACTCAGGTTATGGGAGAATGAAGGGTCTGCGTTCTGTCAGTGTAGTTCAGCCAGCACTGCCTTTAATGCTCATGTTGTTGATGACTCTGTGGCCAGTCAGGCTCCTCCATGTGTACCAGTATATCTAACTTGCCACTTCTGCAAGCACAGAGGACCTGCAGGGGCCTAACACCGCTCACATAAGTGAAGCACCCAGGTATGTGACGTATGGGTGGAAATGGATTAGAATAAAACCAAATTCCAGTGAGCCTGCCTCTTGTGTCTCTTGCCATGGTGCGTGCAAGCAGGAGAAGAAAACTGCAAGCCACTATACTTTAAGAATTTATTAACCCCCACCCCCTGCTTTTCTTCCCTTGTATTGCGTTCAGCTGTGATGTTCAGGAGAACACTAAGTACCCAGATTACGTGTAGTTTACATAGATTGACATAAAAGAAAACAAAGGCTTTGCTGTTGCTGCTGCTGCATTTACGACATTGTGCAGTCGCATCTTGTTTAAAATACAAGACTGGGAGTAAGAAGATGAACTGCCATCTCCATGAGAACTCTGCTACCATGGTAGATGTGATGGTTGTCCAGACTAATCTCATTTTAATCCTTTGCAGAGAATATAAGGAAGCATAAGGAATTCATAAACTTTGCTGAAGTAATACAGCATGAGTTTCTGGTGGTACAAATTGGCAGCTGATGCTGATGAGTACATCTGGACAGATGAGTAGAAAATGACTAGAGGGATGGGGGAAATGTATGGCGGTACAGGAAAGCATGTGGGTTTGTACCAAGATGCATTGGTTTAATTTCCCAGCAGCAATCAGCTCAGAAAAGCAGAGTTATTTCAATTACTTTATTACAGGCAGTGTCTGAAACTGTCTTCAAAAATTAAGAAAAAAGTCTGTTTGGTTGAATTGAACTCCCCAAAAGCTTAAGCATGAAATGTGTTACTCTGCAACATTTCCCAACCTCTTTTCTGTGTACGGTTTGTTACTTCAGGTTTTCTGATGAGATTAAGCTTAGTTCTTTGTTTAGCAAAGTGAAAAGCAGTATGAAAACCTTGGCTTCTTAAAAGAATCTCTAAACAAAATCAGATCAACTTCTGGGGGGTGAAGGGGGAGAGAAAGAAGGGGAAAAATTAGAGTTTAGGCTTCATGTCCTGGAGGCTGTAATGCCTGTTTGGCACTTGGACAGAAGGGGTTCTGAGGAGGCAGACCTGGCACAGGGAATTCTGGCTTCTGTGTTCAGTAGTCTGATCCTTCTTCAGGATTCCAGTTTTTAATCATAATCAGAAGTCTCTGCTAGCCTGGAACTTGGAGATGTGCTCCAAACATGTAAACTAGGAATGGATAATAGTTTTAAGTCCAGATCTTTGGTGATGTGTGTAGTACAAAGCACGTTTGCTGAAGCTCCCTTCTGTTTTTTGCTGTTGTACACATCTCTCTGGTTCCACATACCCAGGGCCCACAAAGAGTTGGGTCGCTTCTCATGTTTGAAATTTCTGAGTTAAATGGACAGCTTTACGAACTTTAAAACCTGAAGCAACGATTGAAGAGTATGACAGATTGAAAGCGTAGAAATGCGACGGTGATCTTTTTTCAAAGTAAGTGCTGTGCACAGTTCAGGTTCAGCTGCTTTGTGAACTTGTACAGCATCTTGCAAGTGATAATAGACCTCACATTTTTACATAGCTTGCAGTGTGGCACGTTAAGGTTCTGAAGTACAGGTTTCCATAAGTGTAACATCCCATGACATCAGTTAGAAGCCATTACTCGGTCTGAAGCCGCTGTGGAATTGTTTGTGCTTGTATGCTATAACATCAGGACACATCCATGTCTTTATTCCGAGGAAGTATGTTTGTGATTGCTTTTTTAATCTCCTACTGTGGAAATTCTTTCTGGCTTTCCAAGCACAGGTATATGTGATTGTACGTGACCACAGATACCACAGCAAGAGCTGAGTTTCTTTGCATAGGGAGATGGTTATAAAGTTGGGGGGGGTCTGTTTTTCCTTTGATCCTGATTGTTGATAGACGGCTTGTTGACTCCTTTTATAAAAAAAGTCAATCCACAACCTGAATTTGGGGAGAGCCACAGGAGTAAAGCAAATAAGCAGTTGTGAATTTCCTTAATGCCATACATAAGAGAAGGGGGGTCTGTACTCCTACTAAATAAGTAGGCAGTTTATCTCTGTTAATTACTCTGAGCCTCTCGCACATAACCTTACTAGCCAAGGAGTAACTTTCTCTGGAAGTTACTCATGAGCCTTTGTGGACAATTGCATCGTAAAACCACAGGAGCTATTGTGTGGGAGGTTAAAAATAAAGACAGGAGTTGCTAGCCTTGTGCTTTTGCAAGAGTGAGTAAGCTAGTTTAGGATAGTCCCTCTATAAAAAGCATTTAGTACTGTTTACTTGTTATGCAAAATAGATGCTAATTTATGTAAATGTACAGGCGGAATAGCTTTGACCCTCAGGCTGCTGGCAAGATGCCAGCATGGCCCTGGGTACTACAACAGTTTCGATCTCTATATCCTGGCAATTTCCTGGGATTATATTATCGTTTGATTTTTTTTAATGTGACTTTCAGCCACTTAACAGTCTGATCGGTTTCCCTTTTACCACCAGCTCTGCTCGTGCAGAAGTAAACAAACATATTTATCACCCCTGGGATCAGTAACTGCTAATAAAGTTGCTGTTGCTTGCATTTTAGGTTGGGTTTCATGACAGACGCATTGTAAATGAACTCGTAGCATTGTTCTCGTGCCACAGCTTAGCGGGGAAAGGTAAAGGTTGGAGCCCAGCAGCAGTGCTGGGGTGAGAATATTGCGATGGCTGGGCAAGTTGAGCCTGAGCTTGGTCTGTGGGTTCTGTGTGGGGCTCCTTGTTGGCTTGGGGAGCTCCTGTACGCAGCTCATAGAAACCAGTTGGGTTGCTGGCACTTTGAGGCCATCTGAAACGCTACTCTCTTTTTGTTTTCATTCCAGTAACACTGTTCTTACAAGGAAGTGGAAATAGGAATCTGTAGCAAGCCCCAACCACCGTGGGGTTTTGTTAGCTTGTTTGAAAAGTTGGCTGCGGTGTACCCAAGTTAGTTTTGGATTCAGAAAGGATCATAGTATCATTAAGGTTGGGACAGAGCTCCAAGAGTATCAGTCCAACCATCAATTCAATGCCACCATACCCTCTAAACCATGTTTTCTAGTGCCACATGTAGAGGTTTTTTTAACACCTCCAGAGATGGTGACTCCACCACCTCCCTGGGCAGCCTGTTCCAATCCCTGCCCACTTGGTCAGGGAAGAAATTTTTCCTGATGTCCATTCTAAACCATCTCTGGCACAACTCAAGGTCATTTCTTCTTGTTCTGTCACTGGTGACTTGTGATAGTAGTCCTTTCAGGTAGCGCTAAAGATCAGTGTCTACCTTCAGCTTCCTTTTGTCCAGACTAAACAACTCTGGTTGCCTCATCTGCTCCTCATCAAATCTTTCTTTCAAGCCCTTCATGAGCTTCATTGCCATTCTTTGGACCTTTCCAGAACCTCAGTGGCCTCCTTGTATTGAGGTGCCTAAAGCTGAACACAGTACTTGAGATGAGGCCTCNTCCTCTTGTTCTGTCATCAGTGTCAAGTACAGGGGGATGATCACTTCTCTGGTCCTGCTGTCCACTCTACTTGTGATGCAGACCAGGATGACTTGGCCACCTGGGCACACTTCTGGTTCATGTTCAGCTGCTGTCACTCAGCACTCCACTGAGCAGTTCTCCAACCACTCTTCCCTAATCCTATAGCAATGCATGGGGTTGTCATGGCCAAAGCGTAGACACTTGTTAAACTTTATACAATTGACCTTGGCCCATTGATCCAGCCTGTCCAGATGACAGGATCACAGAATCATTAGGGATCGGAAGGGATCTTGAAAGATCATCCAGTCCCCTTGCCAGAGAAGGATCACCCAGACCAAGTTGCACAGGAACACAGCCAGGCAGGTCTGGAAGGTCTCCGGAGAAGGAGACTCCACAACCCCCCTGGGCAGCCTGTTCCAGTGCTCTGGTACCCTCTCTGGGAAGAAGTTCCTTCTGATCTTATGTTCCAGCTGATCCCTCTGCAGGAAGCACTGCTTGTCTGTTACACACGGAAATCCTGTAATGACATTTCTGAAAGCTCGCTTAGATGTCTGTCTTAAGTGTGTTCCACTGGGAATCCCTAAGAATACGTTGCCTTTGTTATAAAATAAATAAGATCACTCCAGAATGTTGTGACATCGCAGCGCAGGACACTGCACCATTCATATCAGGATTTTTAAGTATTCTAATTCCTGGTCTGAGCTATACCTTTTAGAGTAATTGTTTGCTGTTCTTGGCAGGCGCTTTCAGTGGCCGTTCTGTGTTAAAAGGCCTAGGTTTGGGATTTTTGAAGCAATATTTATAAATGTAATTAATCACTGACGATTAACAGGAAGTTTCATTTTGTTGAAGCAGCACTGACTGTGTGGTCCCTGAATTTCTTGCAGGGGAATATTTCTTCTTTAGCGCAGATTGTATTAAAGTTACATTTATATTTCCGTGTTAATGTGTAATGCTCGATTTATAGAATAAACTGTTAGTGTCTAATTTGCCCATGAAAACCATTTCGATTATAGACTCTCTCTCATGTAATCAAGTATATAAAATAAATAAAGAGAAGACAAAACATCTCTTCTTCCCCTGCTCTAGCCAGGAATTTTAATTCTTTTTAAATGAGCAAGTCCACTTCCATCTTTTCATTTCGTAGTTTCCTTTGACAGTAACGTTACAGGGCTGACAAGAGTTTCTGAATGCTATTAGTTTTGCAGATCAAATCATTCTTCTTGGGTCTTCTTGGGTTTTCATTTCCCTGTTGTTACTAGTGAACCTGCTCTTCCACAGCTGCTTATGGGCTTTGGAGCTAGGACAGAGCCTGTTCTCACCTGTGTCACTGAATGTGTCATTCAGGAATGCGTACGCATGGTGGGTTTGTGAAGCAGAAAGATCATGCCGCTGTCTCACGGGCATTAAAGCCATGTACTTGGTCTCAAGTCAGCCAGAAAGCATTTGAAGAATCTTTCATGAAATAATTGTGATGATAAAACAGAAAAAAGCTATTAAAACCCATGATCACGATACTCACGTGAGAATACTTCTCAGATGCCTTCTTGCCATATTGGTCCTTGGCTCCCAACCTTCCTCTTACTGTATACTGGTGGTTCATCCTCTAGATGAATCAAATCATCTCTCTCAAATCTCTCAAACCTCTGCTCAAATCATCTTCAAGTGTAAGTAGTGAATTTGATGATACAGGTATGTTCCTTCCTAGAGGGCTGTCTCAGCTGTGGTCCTTCCCATGTAACATGAGCGATCTAAAGCTGTATAGGAGTTTCCGGGATGGTTTCTCAACACTACATGCTTGGTTCTTTCAAGACTTGTTAGGACTGCGATTGGTATTTTCACTATTGAGATGGTGGGGAAAAATAGTGTGTAGCACTCTAGTGTTTGAACTGTGGTGATTTTGAGTGTCTGATAGCTGTTTTCTTGTTGGCCTTGAAGCTAAGGAAGCCAATTAGATAAATCTATCAATGGAATACAGAAAATAAGAAACCATTCCAAAGAAAGAGTGGAAAAATTTCAGCATAAGGGTCTTTGCTTTGTGATTTTGTGGTGGTTCACAAACGCAAGTAACACGACCTGTTAGATCTTGAGCCTCCTCTTGTGCTCATTATGTTTGCATGAATGTTTTCCAGATCACAGTCCACAATGCAATTGAAAACATTGTCAGAGCTCTGATGCCGCAGCACTACTTTTTGGAGACAGTGCACAGAAGAACAACCAACTCATTGCACTGAAAGAGAAACCCACTTTCACTGGTTTTAAAAGGGTTTTTTGATGGTTTTTTTACTGCCTTGGACTCTGCTTGCAGAGTTCTGTAGTCTTGTAGGTGCTAATTCCTTTGTAGTGCTGAAGCATCCTTTGTAGTGAAGAATTGTAGTGATTTTGGTTTTTTAATAAAGAACAGTAGTTTCCAGTCTCAGTAATTTTGTTATTTTAGAAAACTGAATTTTCTTAGATCATTTTAGAGTGATGCTTGCAGAAAAAGAGGATTTGTGTGGTTTTTGTTGTTTCCTTGCAAGAGAAAAGGCTTAGAGGCAAGTACTTGTTTAAGCAACTGTCATCTTCATCTGTTCACGTTGGTACGTTCTATCTGTGGAGCGCTGTTTGCTGAATCAATTATTATGATGGAAAAGGGATTATTTAGGGTTTTAAAAAGGTAATTCAGTTGTGTTGCAAATCAGTTGTCACTGGAGCTCAGTTATAAAACTGTTAAAAAGATGTTGCACTAATCTCTGCTCTGCATAATATTGCTCATTTTGTAATAGAACTCTCATAGCTACTTGACTTGGTTTCATGGCTCTGTAGCTCTTGCATGATGTTAAATCAGCCTCACTGACTGAAACTACTGATAGAGACTTCTTGCTTTTTCTTTCATCGAGGCCCTTGGGCATATTTAACGTCAGTGGTCCTTAGTGTGTGGTGTTGAACCTCAGGCTTTCCAGAGTTTGTTTCTGGTATGGCTTTTCCTGCCTTCTTCCAGATAACCCTGTCTTCCAGGTACTGCTTACTGCTGCTTCAGTTTCCAGCAAGTGCTTGACTCTGGACTCTATTCCAAAAGAACACATAAGTTGGTGGTGTTTTCTCTCCCTTTTTCCTATTGATTTGCTTTCATGTCATTTTCTCTTTCAGTAGCTTGTTCTTTTAGACTTCACATCAGGGGAATTGCGAAGGAGGAACAGGGAATGTACTGATGGTGTGAAAGCTGTACTTTGCTCTTAATTGAACACTGTTAGGACCAAAAGTTGTAAAAAAATCAAAGTAATACAGAGAGAAAAGCTGTTTCTCTGTAGCAGTGCCCTTTGAATAACAGCTTTTTTTCTGGAGATCTCCAATTTTAATGACCTCTATCAGAAGGCTCACATACGGCTCAGAACATTTGCGTGTTCTTGGCCAAGGTCTGCTTTGGTTTTTAGCGGCAGACTTGACTTTTTCATGTGCACGTGACAATTTTAGTTTGCAGATGTCATCGACTCCTCTTGATGTCCGCTGTGTTGCAGTGATTGGGCAGGAATGCGAGGTTTGGTCTTGGCTTTTGGTCTTTTTGGGGTCTTTTTCCCAGGCAACTTGTGACAGGAAGAGAGGGCAGGGTCTTCAGCTGCAGTAGGGGAGGTTTTAGTTGGACATTAGGAAGTGCTATCTCGCAGACAGGGTGGTTAGACACTGGAAATGGACTGCTCAGGGAGGTGGTGGAGTTGAAAACCCTGGAGACATTTAAGACAACTTTGGACTTAGCACCATGGTCTAACTGATCGTGGTGATGTTAGGTCGCAGGCTGAGTTAGATGATCTCAGAGGTCTTTTCCAGCCTCAATAATTCTGTGGAGGACAGGACAGTACAGAACAGTCTCTGGTGAGAGGGAAACCTGGAGGATAAAATGAGACGGGTGAGATCTGTTTGTTTTTCTGGGGCTGAACGAGTAGTCCTTCATGTAGTTCAATTTATTTAGTTTTTGCTGTTCTTTGTTTTTATGGATTTCTCTTGCCCCCACATTAATGTGAGATGATACGTATTATAAAGAACTAAAATGTCTGCACTTGTCGTAACGGCTCTGTTGTGCACTCAAGTTAGCCAGTGTACTTCATTTTAGTAAAAAATGAAACGAGGGATCCCTTGTGAACTGCTGGCAAGCTGCTAATTTGTCTCTCAGCTGTGTGTGGTGGATGGCCCTGCAAAGAGAAATACTACCCTTCTGGATTTGTTCACTTGTGGTACAGAAATCTATGTTCTTTAATTGTTCACTTCAGGATCAGAGAAACAGAAATGCGATCTCATCAATATGCACTCGAGGCTTAAGAGCTCCATGCTGTTACATCTGTGTGATTTAGGAAGCTTAAAATAGGCTTTGCAGATGTTGGGAGTAATGGAGTATATTGTTTACTTTTACTCGTTTCCATCGTTTGTCTTACCTCATACACAGATAGTCAATCATACTGGAAGATCTCCTCTGGAAGGACTTCTTGTGCTTTCAACGTGTCTTGTTTATAAATATTTAACTTGTGTTTGTTAAATGTGGGTTAGGTGATATTTCACAGGGGTCTCTCACGAGCGTGAAACGCACATTAATGTTTTATAGGTACCAGATCCTTGACTTACGGGTAGTTCTAACAGTATAGGTGCCTTGCAATTGCGCCATAACGCTCCTGAAATAAGACGGTGAGTTTGGTTGGGGTGTTGTGTGTTTTTTATAACACGTATTGAAGCAGCCAGAAGTCAATACCAAATATCAGCCCTTGCGACTTGCCCTGCATTGCTGGGATTAACGTAACGTTCAGTGTGCTGCTGTTTACGGCCATGGTGATACCAACAAATTAAGAAATTTTAACAAGCTAGTTATTGCTTATCTTAAAAAGATTCTCCTAATTGAATATTAATGTAATGCCAACGTGACTGGGTAGTGTTTTGTAATGCTTTGTGTTTTGCTTTAGTGTGGACCCTGATGCGCAAATTAATTATTAGTCATTACACTAAAGCAAGTTAGTGAATGTTATGTTTGTTACGCGAGTAATTGATGCTGCTTTCATTTCTGCTGCAATAATGCATTCTTTTTTTATGTAAGTACTTGTCACAGTAGTTTTCTACCGCTGTAGTTTATGTATGTATATGCTGTACTAAAGAAAAAGAGATCAAATTCAGCCACAGACTTCATCTCCAGACTTGCTGTCATCCATCTTCATCAGTTGCTTTTGGTGGGCAAATTGTCCCTATAGCTGAAAGGGGAAAGCTGAAGGAGGCTGTTGAGCTGATAAGTTTTTGATAGAGTTCCCTGCATCGCTTTAGGAAAGAGGGAAATATAGCACTAGTATTTGCTTCAGCTATGATCAGATATTCTATACTGATAGTACTAGCAACTGCAGTTTGGGGAAGAAACATTTATACGGTAGCCAGCTGGAACTGCATCAGGCTGTAACTTAGCATTCATTCTGGATTTTCCGTTTCCGTGTGTTCACCACCACAAATCTTGTTAAATTAGATCCAGTGCTTGCATTTATCTGTGTGTGCAGTATATTACCTTCAAAAGATAAGCTGTTATGCATCTACATATTGTAGTGCACAATCAGATGTTGGTATAGAAATGGTCATCTTCGATGCCAAACTTTACTTACCAGTGGCAGCATCACACTTGCTCTAAACCATAATTTTTTATCACATACCATTATAGGTACTCAATATGCAAATAAGTGAGTGCTTGGGGGTTTTTTTGCCACGTGCAGTGCATTATTCTCCTATTTTGAAACTAAGATTTCTGTGGGTTTTCGGTGTCTAAGCAGCACGCTGCTAGCACTTGATTTCTGTCCTCGTTTTAAATATTAAGTTACTGCTTCAATGACATCGATTTGTGTCTCTCCAAACTGTTTTGGCTTGTGCTGTGTGTGAGTCAGGAGGTAGCAATCCTGACTTTTGATAATCTCATCCCTGTGCCCCTTTTTCTCTTTTCTTAGTTGTGTAAAATTTGGGCTTTTAAAAATTCTACATTGAGTTCATACTTTTGCCCTATTGTCTCCCAGGATTTTTGTTTGTAGTGCAGCCTGGTAAGGGAGAGGAAACGATATGGATTTTGTTCTCCAGCGTGAAAAACAGCTCTGCAGAGAAAGTGGAAGATTAACAGCAATGATACCCCTCTAGTCAAGAGTGTTAGGTTCATGTTCATACCAAAAAGAAATGTTTACTTGAAAGGAGGAGCTGAATTACTTGGGTTGACCGGGAAAGGAATGATAATCTGGATGATATGGAAAAAAGTAACACAGATGATAAATGCTGCAACTTTCTTCTGGTTCTTCCCTTTCCCTCAGAAGTGGCTGACACTGTTGTTTAGCAAAAGCATGTCAGTTGCATGGTGTTCTGTTTGGAGTGTGCAAGGGCTCTCTAATGGGATGCTTTGTCAGGACCTTTGGATTTGGAACAGGGTCCTTATATGGTGGTCCTGCATGTGCTTGTAAAGCTGCCTTCTTCTGTGGCTGGCGAGGGTTTCTTTGGTCAAGTGGGAGGGATGTGCGATAGTCACAGGGATGGCATCATGACATAGCTAATGGTCACATTGTGCTCCAACTGTTCAGTTTGAAAGGTGATTTGAAACAGAAAGTATAAGAGATCTGGAACTGAAGCTAATGAGAACTGTAACAAGCAATGTGACACTAGGGAGGTGCGAGGCAGAGGGACAGAAAGCTTTGGGCAGACAATTTTGTTAAATTGGCTCTCAAAACCTCTTTGGCAGGACATGAGTACCTGATGTTGCCATTCTGGGCCAGTACTGCTACTGTATTGGGCTCTGCCTGAAGAGTGCCCAGGTCTGTTCCACTATGCCAGACTGCTCTGGATGCTGTGGTGGGACCTATCCTCTGCCACAGGAGACAGAATGTCACCTTTAATATTTGTAATTACAAAGTGCAATAGTGACATCCTCAGACAGGAGGCATGGCAACAGTGGTGTGGTGACAACTGTCTTTGCTGTGATGCTGCCCTTCCCCCAGCCAGCGGGAACGATGTGACACTAAAGACCAGCTTCAGCTTCACTTTCTCTCAAGACTGATGACAAAATAAATACAGAGGAATGATGCTTTTTTCCCCCAAAAATTATATATAAAGATATAAATGAGGGGTAGCAATTTCTGCTTTCAGTCTGAAACGTGCTTCTGAAGATCAGATATTCCTAATGTGTCTTCAAAGAAGGAAGTTTATTAGTAGCTGGGGAAACAGTGCAGAAGCTTTACTGTGCATAAAACGTAATATATGCCATGTTAGCGCTAATAATTCTGTGGTGTGTGGTACGATTCCTTTTAATCACATGTGAGAACTTTCAGGAGTTGTTAACATTTTTTTTCATTTGTACAGCAATGTCATTCTCTGTTTTTTTTGAGGAAAGAATAACCCTCTGTTGGCTTATGCAAATAAATCATCTCTTAATGCACTTGAAATGGAATGATTCCCAAAGGAAGATGAGTGGCAAATCAAACTGGCTGCAAATGAAAGTAACCTCTCAGACCAGAGTTACAAATGTTTTATTCAGATGAACAAAGTGTCTTTATTTTAGCACTTTAATCCATTTTCCTTTCGCTTTTTTCCGAGTAGTACTGTCATCCAGAAATGACAAGGATTGATCGTTAAATTACCGTTGCGTAATTTGCCTCATTACTCCTCTCTCGACAGTGTTTGATTGAAAGCTTGAGCCTTCTGATGGGTACTGCCGATAAGGAATTTTTAACGTTTTGGGCAATATATTACAATTTACAATTAAAATGCAAGCAACTTGCTATTTAGAGATGTAACCTTTAATTAATAGCTTATTAAATGAATTAAATGTGGTGTTTCTAACATTACGGGATTGCATGCTTAAGATTGTGTACAAGCAGGATAGGTTTTCCCAAAACGTCCTGGTTATTTAACTTTCTGAGCGTTGCCTTTAGCGTGGATGGATGTTGCAGTCAGCGTTTTCCAAGTCACTTAAGTTTTGCTTCTTTATTAGTCTGCCACGAGTTACACAGGGGATAATGTTTTGTAAACATTTATATAGTATCATACGTTTATGAACTCTGTTAGAATGTCATTGTTAGAGTTTAGGGGAAAATGATACTCTCGGGGATCAAAAGATCTCCAGAGTAGTCAATGCTTCTGTGCAACTGCCTTCTGCTTGCTGGCACGGATTGCATAGCTGTATTTCTACCTGTGCTGTTTAAGCACTAAGCTTCCTCAGAGGGGAAAAGGGCAGCAGGTAAAGACTGTTGCTTTTGCAAGTTGCAAAGCTGAATGAGAGGCGGTTGGCTGCCATTGACTGTACACGTGAAGCTTTTTTTTTTTACTTCCTGGAGCCTTGTTTTGTGGAGAGCATTTGATCCGCTGTCTCTCTGCCAGCACTGTGTGTGTTTCCATGTTCGGGAGGATTTTTGATGATCCAGCTCACAGCTGCCAGAAGCGTAGTCAATGAACTGATGCTCCCAAGGTCACTCATCATGCACGTGGGTGTATTTCCCCACTGTAAGCCGTGTTCACAGCCATCCCAGGAAATGGAACTGGCTTTGATATTTGGCTTTGGCTGAAGCTTCAGACAAATCTGCCTCTTTACTTTAAACCTGGAGGGAGAGAAAGCTGACAAATACAACAAAGACAGACATAGAAACAATGGAGTTTATTGTGCCTGTGGCTTTAATTACAATCCCAGTGTAAAGATTACCAAATGTGTCCAGCATAGTTTATGCTAAAGTTTAGCAAAATACTCACCTGTTAAGCAATTGGGGTTTTTTTTAAGTGAGGGGTGGTTGATGCTGGCAATATAAAAGGTTCATCTGTACCTCTGGATTGCAGTCAGCAATGTTCTTACACTGTTGGTTTTATTGCTTTTATAATATTTACCTGTGATGCCAAGAAGAGGTGTGTAATAAATGTAATGAGGGGTTTTTAGAAGTGCTTGAAAGCAACACGACTTCTTGTGAATTCAATACAGTCCTCTGTAAGGCCAAAGATTAAGTTTCCCGTATATATGTGTGCGTGTATATATATTTTTTCTATGAATGCTCACGTGTGGCCTTTATTTCTTTTTTTTCTTTCAGAAGACAAGGTAGTTTTATACTTGGACACATTGAGGGCAAGCTTTGTGCTTAGTTTAGCATGAATGGATGCAGATACCAAAATCACTGTAGTCATCTGGTCTGACTTTTTATGCCTCTTCTCTGGAATGTAGGAAATGTTTGGGCTGGATTTCCCTGAAGTATAAAATCATGTGGTGCAGGGACCACTGTTGACATTAGCTGCTCCATAAAAGAGAGCATTATGTTTGTCTGTGTTCACAGCAGTTTCATATAATATTCATCAGCGGGACACCCAGACATGGCATGGCATGTTTATCTCAGCGGTGTTTTGATTGCAACTGCTCCAGCAGCTCAGATAAATCCTCACATGTCCAGTACTCTAGTATGAGCCTCTTTTCCAGGAAGTAAAAACTACTGCAAGTCCCCAGTGTGAGTCAGGAGGTAGCTGTAACCAGGCAGCTGTAGGCTGTTCTTACTCCTTTCTTTCTTTAAATTCAGGATGTATGACCGTGCTATCACAGTCATCAGCATGGAAGTATTGTGACCTTGTTGAAGTCAATGGGAGTTTTGCAGTTGACTTTAACAAGAGCACAAGTCCAAGGTGAGAAGAGAACCTGCTGCAGGTGTTGAATTGAAAAAGCCTAACATTTCTTGCTCTTTCAGGTAATATTTAACTGTTTAGGTTTCTCACTCTCTGGCATTTACACAGGAAAGAGACCTCACTGTGTGGCTAGAGCTGAAGTTGTCTACTGTTGCTACTCACAAGGATTTCATTAACTGGTGGTGTTATTCCAGTTGTTATAAATTAAGGATTCAGAGAAACAGTGAGGCTTACTGAAAACCTTCTCCCTGACAACATAATATTCACCGTGGTTTATAAGGCACTGAGCACTGCTGGTTGCTTAGTGTTCCTGATAATCTGTGTCCAACAATTTTAAGTAGCCAGATGAATCACAGGTACGACAGTGCTGTCTGTGCACTGGAGACGTGTGTTAGGAACAGAAATTGTTGTCTGAAGGGAGTTAAAAATTGGGTTGGGTTTTTTTCAGGTTATGAGGACAGGCTTACTCTGTGATTTGTCCCTGCTATCCTGTGGAAACAACTTAACCTTTTAATGTGGATATTCTCTTTATATGACCCTTCAGGGGCCTGTTAGCCCCGAGAACCAAGATTAATTTTTTCCTGATAAACCCCTGGCAGAGAGATAATCCTCTGAGAGATGTGATGAGAGCTGGCTAGGTGTGTTAGTATTTTTGGAGCTCTCTGGCAGTTGTTCATTAAGGATCTAAATATGCCACCTGAGACTTGATAGAATTGAGAGTGGGATAATTATAATGAAATCATATTCATGATTCATCCTAAGTCCTTCTCCTGCTGTCATGCGTGACCCCATATTCTAATTCGGGGACTGAGGTCCAGATTTGCAAATATTGTTCACATTGCAGAATTTGAATTTTTTTAATGCTGAAATCCATACTTTAATATTCTGAAATTGTCACTGATCTCAGCAGGGAGATGATGCAGCCAAACAGGTTGTAGAAGCACAGAACGGTTTGGGCTGGAAGTACTCTATTCATAGATTCCTAGAATGGCTCAGGTTGGAAGGGACCTTAAAGATCATCTTGTTCCAACCCCCTGCCATGAGCAGGGACACCCCCCACTAGCCCAGGGTGCTCAGTGCCCTATCTGATCTGGCTTTGAACACTTCAAGGGAGGAGGCAGCCACAACCTCCCTGGGCAGCCTGTTCCGGTGTCTCAGCACCCTCATCATGAACAACTTCCTTCTGACTTCTAGTCTAAACCTCCCCTCTTCCATCTTAAAAGCATTCCCCCTACTCCTATCACTAGCTGGAGCTGGAAAGCACAAACCAGAAGATCAAACCAGTGGTGCCAGTTCACACAGTTGCCTATTGGCCAATACTAAAACCAAGGGAGAGCGTGGAATTGCAAGTTCCTTTATAACTGGTTGCCACGGTAACTCTTCCTTCAGGCCATGAAACCCACCGTATTCCAACTATGACAAACCACCCTTGGACTCTGAACAATGTACTTGGGAATTAATATTAAAATCCACACTAATGGCTTATAGGAGGGCATTCCACATCAAAAGTCAATTACTTTGACACATAACAAAGGTGCAAGTTACTCAGCATAGCTAGAATTTGGGGTGAGGGCAGCTTTTTATGTCAAGCTTTAACAGGGCAGCTCCTTCCTCCAATTATGGAGCATGTCCCAGCCTACCAGAAAGCAGTGAAATCCTAGCCCCTCCACCAGCAGCACATTTACAAAATAGACAGTACAAATTCCATTCATCTGGGGGTTCCACCCTTCTTTCCTCCAGCATGGTAATGAAAATGGGGAATAAAAAATCAAGTCCCAATCAGTATTTTCAAATCTGGTATGTTTTTGAACTTGCTAACTCCCATTTTGTTCCAGCTCCATGCTGGAGTTTGCCAAAAGTGTCAAGATTTATTATCCAATAGTTAGAATAATGTGAAGAAAGAAACCCTGTAGACTGCTAGCAAAACAGGTCCCCCATTGCAGACAGGATGAGCTGCACCATGTGAAAACCTAACAAAATTCTATTGTTTATCTGTAATTATTTGTGTTTTGAGTATTAGTATTTCCAGTTTTCATGAAAAGAAAAGAGTGAGTAAATGAACTTAGAAAATATTCTCGTTTTTATGTTGGAAATAAATTGTCATCTAAAAAAACCACGGTGGTTGAGAAATCAATTTCAGTAGCCACAGCTTTTGAGTTTTGCTTCAAGGATGGAAGGTTATTGACAATCCTGCACATCCATGGAAGGAGAAGTAAATGAATTGTTATTAAGGAGTGTTGAAAGAAGTGATTGTCAGTAGAGTTAGAAAAATGTTAATGTCAGGATTGACAAGGAGGTAATTATACTTCACTGGCTTTGCATTCAATTGATGTTTACTGGCAGGAACTCTGGATGCTATGTCACAGGCCTATAGCTGCCTCCTCCTTATTTTCTGACTGTCTCTGTCTTCTGGTCTCATTTGTCCCTTTCATGGGATGTGTATGCATAATTCTCATGGGGGTGGGTTTAAAAAGCTGCAACTCTTTCTCCTTTCACTGGTTGTAAAAAGATTGTTTCATTCAGATCAGAACTGAACTCAGTTCATTGGAAGTCATTATCAGTAATGAGAACAATACAAGCCCTATTCTGACACTTGATGTGCTTTCTGTGCCCTTGGTTTTCTGCGATTTAAATGGCAGAGGCACAAAGGAACTTGTCAGTGTAAAGTATGCCGTGTTGGTGTCCTTCCTTCACAACTACCTGGGTGTTCATTAAAGCGCTTGCGAGAAATCTACAAGAGTCAGTATTATTTCCCATAAGGAAGTAGAAGTGACAGGGGGAGGAATGATTGGGGAATTGGTGTGATGGCTTTGGCTTTATTTAATAAAATTTTTCAAGGCTAGAGCTTGCTGTGACTGGGAAACTGCATGTTCCATCTGGGGCAAAGGAGTAGGTTCTGACACCCCCAAATTTTTCCAGGTCTTGTCCCTGTGCATCTAGGAATTCACACCAATTCCTTCATCCCTTAATAAGGAGGCCATCTTTATGGTGAAGTGCGAATGAAAAGGTTTTCCTCAGAGCCATCTATGTAGTATTCCAATTTGGGAACTCTTGAGGTCTTAATCGGGAGTACCTGAGTCCTGTTTCATACGCATCTCTTACAGCAGAGGTTGGTTCTTGCTGTATTAGGTCACGACTGGCTAACTAACTAACTTCCTTTGCCTTTAGGAGCTTGAGTATGAAAAAAAAAATGCTAGATCCTGCTGAGCACCTGTAATTTCTGCGGATAGTGCCAGCAACTCTCCAGAACTGGCCTTATGAAACAACTGGCTGGCAATTTACTGACATAAATAGCTGCAATGCTAATTTTTAGAGGTGCTCAGCACCATCTGCTCTCATAGGACTCACCTTACTGAGAAGAAGGTTAAGTGGCTATTTAATCATGGTCTGTAAGTACCCACTGAGGGATAAGATGTCTGGAGCAAGGGATTCTTCAAGCTGGCTGATGAAACCAGAGGATCCAGTGGCTGTGAGTTCACATCAGCAAGGATGAAACGGGAAATGCAAGACATATTTTCAAGGGAAGTTAATTAGTCCTTGGGACAACCTGACAGTGGACGTGGTGAAACTGTCCATCATTGCAAGTGTTTAAATGGCATCTTACACTTTACTGCAATCCCTAGTCATTAGGCTAGACAAAGTGGCTTGGCAAGGTGAAACACTGTGACCTGTGTCACGCAGGAGGTCACATGAAATGGTAACAACACCCTTCTGGCTGTAAAACAATACCCCTGGAGTCTGGGGTGCTTTTGAAATCCAGTGTGACAGGAGAGTTTCTTACTGTGCCCCTCCTGCTTTCACAACGGGCTTTCATCCTCCAGTGAACCACTAAAGTCTCTGTGTGTAAAATGGACAGGTACGTTACTGAGCTGGGAAATAAAAATGCAAGCTGCTGATCTGATTTTGATCTGTGTCAAAAGCAGGGCAAGCTGCAAAATGAAATGACATACAGACTTGAGTCTAGTCCTCCCATCATCTCAGCTACTGACCTGTTGATTTAAAAACGTTAGGTCTATTCGTGAGAGCTAGTCTCAAAAAGAAAATGTATGTCTCTCTAAAATTATTCTGCTCCGATGTAATGTGGTATTTTCATTTAAATTTCCAATTAGATCATGTGCTCAGGATCTGTGAAACATCCAGCTCTGAACAGGAAATGAGACATCACATCATGATTTGGGCTGGAAGAAGTTTTGCCATTTTCTTGAAGAGATAATGCACTTCTGCAAGTAGAGGATTAACCGTGACTCTCATCTTGGGGGGCACAGGGGACATGTTTTGTTGGGATTGAAAGAGAGCGGCCAGCTGGGGCAGGCAGTGAAAGCGCTTTCAGTTGCAGGGCAGGCTGCAAAGCAGGCTCCAAATAAAGGCACAGAGGAGCATGGGAGGGTGAGTGATGAGTACTCAGCCCGGCCTGCATGAGCTCAGCAGCTGGGGTTGCTGGACGTGGCCTTTTGGGCTGTGCCACAGATGGGTTCAGAGCAGTGCATGCGGCACTCATTTCCATCCAGGAAATGGAGCCAGAAGATGTGAACAGAAATGCCAACATCATACCCTCTTGCTCCCAGCCTATAGGGTACTCTGCTCTAAGTTAATTATGCTATAGTATTGCTGGAGTCAACGTAAGTGCTTAGATTTATATGTGGTGTTCTGTAGGGAGCCTATAGGACTGGTTGCCAAAGCTTCATTTTTGGTTTATTTGATGGGTTTACGACTGCTTTCTTGATGCTGAGAAAACATCTGCGGTCTGAACTCCCAGAACCTGTAGCAGGAACGATAAATTTCTGTGTGCAGTGTATTTGTTAGCTCTCTCTTTCCTTGCATTGACAGTGATTTGTTCTACAGATAACACCCTGATCCACTGTGTTTGTCCCTTGTGTTGGAAAACTTCGTACACCCAGCTTACACTTTCCCCAGAAACCCAGTGTGGAGGTGGGGAGGGAGGTTAAAATCCAACTCCAAGACAGGCTGAAAGGAAAAAGAAAAGCCAGTCTTGGGCTTCTCGGCATTATGGAGCTGTCATTTGCTGCTAATTGCAGCCCATGGAGTGCTTAGCTCCACAGGCAAAGAATTTTCCTTATCAATGTAGCCACAGAGCACAGGGGCTTTCTTTAAAGCTTTAAATAAAAGTGAGAGGTGTTAGAGATACCAGCTTTTCCTAGAATTAACTGTCACTTGTGTGTTGCCCTGTTAATACTGTATATGCCTGGAAACAAATGCTTTTTCATTAACACCAAGAAAGTCTGGAGGATATTTGATTTGTGTGCTCGCTTGAAGAAATTACAATTTATTTGTGGTCAAAAGGATGTTACACAGTAATTTACACGACACTCGGGGCAAATCGGAGAGCATTTGTAGGTGACACACGTCTAAAATGTGCAGCGCTTACAACAGTTCGGGTTTCTTTGTCTCTGAAGTATTAGGTGGGTTTTGATTTTCAACAGGCAATTCAGAAATCCACTGTTTAGATTAAGCCTTTTGAGTCATTCAGTGTGGTGTTTGTTTTCTACCTGTTCTTATCATAGCTGAAACCACTCACAGACTTTATGGAACAATTTAGAAACTCTATGTGAAAGGAAAGAGAGACCGTATCTTCAACAGTGGGATGAGTTTGAGCAAGAATTTCTGCATGCAAGAGTTGTCCTGTGATAGTCAGAAAGAAGAGTCAGACCTTGGTTGTGGTGTCAATGTCTAGTGTGAGCCAAATTGGACAGTTTATTTGAGAGTGTTTTAGTTAGCAGCATGTTACCTCCTGGTTCAACAGCATCTAATGTGACCAGGTATGGCAACAACAGAAGGTCTAAAATACCACCTTCCAAGCTTGCTCGTGAAACCACCAAAAAGGCTTGCAGTTGCCTTCTTTCTATCTCCTGCGGTTCTAAATGTTAGAATAAATCATTCAAATGACCTGTGCCCAGAGGAAGGGCCATAGATGGCGTCATGTTGAAGATGAGGAATATACACAAACTTACTCTATTGTGGTCAAGTAACCACGAGTAATCTGGAGTAGCATCTGGCATTTTGTGTGTATGGGCTTCATCTGCAGCTATTATCAGGGGAATGAGAGGGAGGGAGAGAGAAAGGACTAGACTTGATTGGCTTCTGTATTTTGGCTAAGAAGATTTAAACTTGGGGAGAGACATCTGCTTTATTTCACAGAAACAGAAAGCAGATGGGGAAGAGGATAGAAACCAGACAACAATAAGGTGCGAGGTTAACAGGGATAGTTGTTGAGATACCTCCGTAGTTTTTTTAATAAGATAGGATAAGATTAAACAAAAAATGAGTAAGATATTTGTATTCATTATCAGTTATGCAGCTGTAATTGTTCCAATATTGTCTATGGACCGTTTGCAGGAAACGATTTGTTTTTGCTGACGTACGCTGGAAGGAAAAGCTGGATCATCAGTAATAGGATAAATGCATCTGTTTTGAAATATACGAAAACATAGTACAACACTGCCAGTAGCATCATTTCAGCGGGTGTTTCCATTTGAAAGCTGACTGAGTGAGAGTTGTTTCTGCCGACAGATCACAGAATACACAAGGTTGGAAAGGACCGACTAGATACGAGTTCAACCATACCCATACCCACAACTACTTTAAATACCTGATCAATGGAAAACCACTAAATAATCCCCTCCCATGCTGCCACTCTAGCAGGTCACAAAGTACCATGTCTACACGCTGCTTAAACACCTCCCTCTTATGTATTTAGTGATTTGACCACCTCCCTGGGAAGGCCATTCCAGTGCCTCACCACTCATTCGGTACAGAATTTCTTTCTAATAACTAATCTAGACCTCTCCTCAAGCAAGCTTAACCCTTTTGTGAGTCTCATACATGGTTTTATTGTGCCCCAGTGTTGGTTGCTCTTTGTGGGACTTAGGGAACTTTAGGGACTGTTGGTTAAAGAAAGCTTGGTTTATTTCATAGAGTCCTAGAATGTATTTGGTTGGAAGGGACCTCCCACCCCCCTACAACAAGCAGGGACAACTCCACCTAGACCAGATTGCTCAGATCCCCGTTAAGCCCTACCTTGAATGTGTACAGAGTGAGGGCCTCCACCACCTCTCTAGTGTTCTGGTGATCTACCACCCTCAGCCTAAATCTATCCTTTTCTATCTTGAAACCATTCCCCCATTCCTTCCACACCCTTGTGAAAAGTTATCTATGAACATTTCAGCAAGAACATTCCCTGGTTTAGGAGACAGAAAGGAAGGTGTTTCTAACCCTTCCTATACTGTGAGACCACGCGGGCTGCCGGTTCAATCTGTGACTGTGTGAGCTAAAAGCGAAGGCGGCTCTAGTCACGCTCTCTTTTGATGCCAGGCCAAATACAGTATTGGAGTGACTCAAAGTAATAAACAGCCAGCGTGGTAATGTTTCAAGTTTGGATAATTTGCACATTCATTTGAGAAAGAGCCCTCCAAGCTGAGCTGTAAAGCCCTGAGTGTTCTTGCAGCTTTAAACATAGTTTGACAGAGCTCAAAATACCACAATTTCACAAACACTGAAATAACACTGAAATGTGGGGTAGATTTTGTAAACAAACACATGGTGTTGCTGGGTAGGTGATGTGTAATGCTGCGTACTTGCCTGTGTGTTGTGTGAAGGCAGCCCTAGTGTAGCTGTACTCAGAAATTCAAGATCTCTCCTATGGTTAAGGCCACTGCTGAGGCACCAATCTGGCATTTCTGTAGTTGGGACCCAGCCTGGCAGACGTGCTCAGGCCACGTTCAAAGTCCTGTGCAAAACACAGCAGCTGCCTGTGTCTGCTTGAGAGTCACGGCAAAGGAGAGGAGAAATAGCCTGATGGGTTTTTAGGGTGTAGTTGGATTGGGCATGGTCCCAGGTTGACTGGTAGCTCACAGCCATGCTGAGCACTCTCCATCATGAAGATTTTGGCTGTTTTATCCTGTCATAAATGTGGATTTACAGCCCTAAGCATTGGCTTGTGTCAAAGAGCACTTAAGGAAGGCTCTGCTGCCTCTAGCCAGGTGTAACGCGGCCGCCTTCCTGCAAAGCATAGGGCAGCTTTTATCTCCGGTGGTTAAATCCTTCCAGCACCCTGTGCAGCTGAAGTCACTGCTCAGAAATTTTGGCAGCCCAATGTTTTATTACTGTTTCTGCAGAAGTCTAATGGGGAACATTTAGCGTGAACTTGGTGCATTATGTTTGCTCAGTCAAATGCAACATGACTTTCAGGAGGAGACGTTTTGTGTGTCTACGTAATAAATGCATGTTTGTGTGCTGAATTACGAACCCATGTGTGGAGACGAGCCCCAGACACACACCTGTCAGCATACATACCCTTTCCTTTATGATGTCAGCATGGTGTATTTTTAAATGAGAGACACTTGGATGGTTCTGGACCAAATGGCTTACTTTTTGTTCATGCCCTAACAGTACTTATAAATGTAGTAGTGGAAGTATGTTTTAAAATTAGATCTATTCGTATGTTTTCTAGCTTTCAGTGTCCTGGACTGTTTTAATGACTATTTTTTTCCAAATGTATGCATTTAGCTTTACTTTTTCAAGAGAAAAAAGCCAAGTGGTTTACAAGATGTTTAATTTTTTTATGTTTTGGCATTAGAATCATGATTGAGGATTTTTTCCCCCAATGTGCTCTCTGTTGTTCAGCTGACAATTTATAATGAAATGCAAATCTC
This sequence comes from Upupa epops, assembly GCA_013397515.1. Classification (NCBI taxonomy): domain Eukaryota; kingdom Metazoa; phylum Chordata; class Aves; order Bucerotiformes; family Upupidae; genus Upupa; species Upupa epops. Next base: position 440,611 of record VZRI01009426.1, on the reverse strand, counting down.
CAATCCCCATTGTCCCCGTGACAATTAAATATGAGTTTGACAAAAAAGCATTCGTTTCAGATGCTGTTTAAGCTTGTCGTGTCACTGCAATAAAATCAGCTTGTTTCATTAGTTTGCAATGCTTTGTAGCCTTTATTTTTTAACAAGTGTAGGTTCTTGGGGCTTTGCAATCTTAAAATATTGTTAAATTTATTTGCTGCTACCCCAAACACTGCAGCTCTGGCGGTAATGAAAATCTGAAACCCTTAAAGGCAAAGAATTTCGGAGCAATGGGAGGCTTTTGAAAAAGCAAACAAATTTCTTTGTAAGTTTGTAAACTTACTAGCAGCTAAACGTGTGGTATACTTTGGCAGGGTCTGTAGCCAGCCTGCGTTTCCTTAGTCACAGACATTGCTTGCAGTGGGTGCTTATTTCATTTGTATTGTAACAGCTACATTATAAACCTAGGACACAATTCACGTTCATTATGTCCTTTCAAAGCCTCATTCAGGTACGAATTGTCAGGATGACATTAACAAGTAGAGTGTGTGCTTTCTGCTTTAAATCTTTGTTGGACTCTGGCTGTGCAGGGAAGTTGGTTATTAATTCCTGAATCACACCTTTGTAGCAATGAAAAATGGATTCTCTATGTGTGGTTTTTTTAAACTCAAGAGTAACCTGCTCAATGAAAAGTAAACTGAGAGCCTGCCAGCAAGTCCTGTGAGTCTGGAGAAGGGAGCAGAATGTAGAGAAGCAGAGTGAGTTGGGTGATTTCAGATGAAGTCTTTTGTATGTTTCCTCTATTTATTATTTGCAAAGCAGGGTGTTTCTAGACCTGGCAATTCAGAACATCATCTTCCAGTAGAAAAAAAGGCCACAATTATAGAATATGGGGAGATGTCAGTCATCAAATTAATCTAATTCTGCACAGCACAGAGTTCATTCCCTTTCAGGAGAATTCTGGAAACTGGCTGGATTTCAAGCTATGTTTTAATGCGACTTTTTGGCTGCCTGCCTCTTCAGAAAGTCAAGGGTCACTGCTCAGTAAGTGAGTATAAATACAGTCAGTGCAGAAAGCCTTTGTTTCAGTCATGCAGAACCAATTTTTAGTTTGATGGTATCGCTGCTACATACTTTTAATTGAAAATGTTGTGAGAAACTGACTAAACCTCATTACGATTCTGTTTTTCCTGTAAGCTGATTGTGTTGTCTTACCTTGTTTGATGCTGTTGTGATCACCAGCCCTAATACTCAAACATAGCTGCATCCCCAAGTTTGGGAATTGGGCTGAGAATTACCTTTTGATGATTAAAACCTGAGTACCAGCGTATTCATTAGCCTGTTGATCAAATGCTTCTGCTGATGCCAGTGGTTATAAAGATTTAACAGGTTTAACATGGGCCTGTGACATAATCTCAGCAGCCCTTAGTTCTCATACTGAATCTAAATATTCATCCTGACAAACAAGCCCAACGTGTACTCCCTAGCGATTGCTTCCCCCTGCTCCCCAACAGCAAGAAAAGACCCTCGAGTCTATGTTAAACATTTCACTTTTCAAAACGGTGTCAAAACTAACCACATCTTTTCTTGAGAATCTGGTTTTGTACATCGTTAAAATGAAGTTCTCATTAATAAGCCTTCTCTAGAGGATAAGTATTTTAAAAGTAGTGTTTTGCCCTATAACGAAGACTTTCAGAAGTAATAGAAGAATAAAAGTAGTTGAATGTTATGCTGCCCTTTGGGCTTCCTGCCTCCTTAAGCCGCTCTCACTGTGTCAGCTCAGGGCAGACCTGGTAAGGATGCCTTTGCTTTTTAATTCGCCTATGTGGTACTTTTTTGTACTTTTCTGTCACCTCCTACCGCTTCCTCTTCAGTCTCTAAATTTAATTTAAAATACTCAAATCCACCCATGACTCAGTTTAAATGGGTGACACTCCTGGTGGAAAAGTAAACGTTGGGGTTTCTTTTTGTGTGCTGAGTATCTTGTTAAATATTTGAATGTTCTCAATATTTAATCGCTGGGGTTTTTCAAAGGCACACAAAAAAGCTGACAATCCTTTTGTTTGTTTATAAGTAGTAGGCTCAGGTAGGGTGATTATATTTGTGTCAGTAGTAGCACAAAGGAATGTTTGGGAAGACTCTGAAATGTAAATTTGGTTAACAGCCTACCGGGAGGGAACAAAGATGGGGATTATAGGAAAGAATTTGCAAGCAAAGACAGATTAAAGGGACTTTGTTTGTCTCATTAGTTTCTGTTCCTTCAGGAGATGAGCTGCAAATCACCCGAAAAACTCAAGAGTCCACTTGCGGGCTCTGTGCACTTGAAACTGTATTGGCTTTTTCCACCCCCAGCCTTCCCTCCAATACCAGACTAATTGGTAGGAGTAAGTCTATCAGCTGTGTGCTGGTCCATGGGAGTAGAGCAGCACGTTTTGTGTAACACTCTACATAAACTCTGTGGGCTGTGAAGACTATCTGGAGTCTTACAATAATTTCTGTGGGAAAACTGAGCACAGATTCTGCTCTGGCTTGCTTAGTTGGTCTCTGGGGAAATATATTTATCTGAGATTTCTGTGGCAAATGGCTAGTAAAGATGAGGATGCATATGCTGTTGCTTCTTAATAGGTAAAACAGTGTCCAGACATGAAGAACCTACAAGAATTGAGGTCCTGTTCTCCCTTCTGCTGGCTCCTGAGTACTTTCAGGCTGGGGAACACATTGACCTTCATGCAGTCTTAAACAGGACCAAGCATTACTCCTAGAATTACCACTTTCCCCCCCCCACCCCCCCCCAAGCCTTTAGCAAAGATGCCTGAGCATAATAAGAAGCTTAGTTAATGATCTGAGGAAAGTATTTCGCTTCTAGCTTCAAGGAGCTGCAGAAATCTGTCTTGGCACAGAAGATCCACCAGGCCTGAAGTCTCCTTTCCAGCTCAGCGCAGTGGTCAGGCAAAGCCCCGTGCTGATCCCTGATGAACAGCCAATTACAGCACAAATTTCCCAATTCCGTCAGAAGTAATTTATCCCGTGGCTTGGCCAGCAGTGTAATTGTATCTTGAGATTCACATTAGATAATCTGAGCAGACAGGTAGAACAAATTAAAGAAATAACATGGCGAAGCAGAGTGGCTTGGTAGAACATAGCTTGCTCCTTCCTCATTTCTCCTCCAACTCCAGTCTGAATGTCTGTGGACACTTCGAGCCTCGTATTCTACTCTGCACTATCTACTGCTGGGTACACCGTTTGGAAAGTAGTTGTTGGGACTTCTCAAAACCTAGTCTGTAGGGAAATGGAGACTTCGAGTTTCTCTGGTGATGTTTAATGATTGACTTGTTGCCTACTGATGTCTGCTGGCGTGTGACTTCCCCACACCATGCCCCTCCAGTTTTGTTCACTAAAAAGCACTCACTTTGAGCAAGCTTTGAAATTCATAAGGCGTAATTGGCTTATTGGTTTCTGTGTTATCAAATTAGCGCAGCGGAGTTTACTATAAGTGCAAATGAAGTTTCTGTTGAAAGATATGCAGTAATTGAACTTCGTATTTAAATTCTGTGCTTTGCATTTGGCTGTGTAACATGAGATAATGACTGTGTGATAGAATCGGCTGCTTTGACATAACCAGAAATAATAAGAGGGCTAACTGATGTTAGTGGGAAATCAAGTATTTAAATCTTGCCTTAAATGGAGAACATGGAGCAGTGTGATTTATATCATAAAGAACTACAGTTTAGTGGTCATCATACCGTACAATTTGTATGTATTTAGGAAGACAGATCACTGTTGAATATCTCAGCCCTGTCATGCTCAACTTTTGCTGCTTTAAACAAAAAAAAAAAGCCTTTTTTAATTCCATCTTATAGAAAGATTGATTTTTTTTTTGCTTTGTATGATTGAAATAAAAAACTTTTTTATTCAAAATATATATGATTGACTCTCTGAAGATACTAGCTAGTGAGAAAAAGAGGAGAATGAAAATGTTGCTCAAAAGCATCAATCTCGTCTGCCTTGAGCATTTTAATTATCGTTCACATTCATTTCTGTTGAAAAGATTTTGTTTATTGTATTGACTTATGTCTGCAAATTATACTTTTTGCTGATAATGAATTCATGAAATATGCAAGGGAGAGACACATTTGAAGGCAACAGTCCTGTGTAATGCTTCATTATTCCATTTAGAGATTAAAAATTAGAGATCAAATAATTACAGAATGTGACAATATAGCAAATTACATCGAGTATACATTTGACACACATTTTTTTGATCGTTAAATCCCAACTTTGGATTGTTTGTTATATTTACCAGCCTGCTGTCGTGTGAAGTTTGTAAGACAAACTGAGGATCGGGTCAGGACTTAAGTAGAGAGATCTTAAATATAGCAAAGTTGTTTGGTTATTAGTTGTGTTGGGACTTACTGCAATTTCCCTTGAACCTACCCAGCTGCCAGAAGGGCATTGGGCACTGAATTTGTGAAGGCACCATCTTTTACGTGATGTTGGAATTAAAGAGGATCATCTTAGTGATATTTTTCTCTGAGTACATCATGAATGTTGTATTGCTAAACTCTTCTTGTGGCTTTGGTTTACCCTGTGCTTCAGAGCAGAGAGTAACTGGACAGCTTTGTCCTTTTGAAGTGTTGAAAACCATCCTCTCTGCGTGTCGGAGTCCTTCAGATTAAAACAGCACTACGTTCAACAATCACAATCATCCCTCTTACTGTAGTCGCAGGAGTTTGTGGATCTTAACATCTGTTGATTAACCCTTCCCAGCGACTTCTGAGCAGGGTTCTGTACTGAGCAGTGGCATAGCACAAGGCACCGGCAGGGTCTAACTGTGAGCCATCCAGAGAGCCCCATGTTGATCTCACGGCAGTGCTGTCAGGGACTTGTTATAGTTGTTATTTGTTCCACTTATTCGCTAAATAAATTGTCTTAGCTTCAATCCATCTGTGCTGGGAACATCCACAAAACTTCCTCCAGTGTGGGCAGGACTATGAACTCTGCGTTTGCACCGAGGCAGCTGGTCCTCTAAATTGGCCTTTCATTTCAGTGCTTTGAGTTTTGAAATGAAAATGAAAAGTCTGCTCCTGACAGCCGGAGGGGTTTGTTCTCTGGTAATGACTTGCAACGTTCTGGAGTCTACAGATGTGGCAGGAGAGGGCTCGGGGTTTTTTTCTAAATTCTAGTTTCTGCTGTAATTGCTGCTGCTGGTGCAGAGCAGCTCGCTTGAGAGTGGTAGTTTTTACGTTCTATTAAATCTTGCAGTGAAGGATGGCCTTGTTTGGCCTGTTTCTAGAGAAGGAAACGTGTTGGGTTTTTCCTCTCTCAAAACACTAGTCAGACTCTTTGAAAGTGATGCCCAAATGATGGGCAGAGTTATACCTCCAGAACCAGGATAGCATAAATACCTGCTGCTCCTGAAAGTGAACAGATGTTTCGCTCTTCCCCAGTATCAGATGTTTTTGGAAATGCCTGGCTGAAGCCAGAGAGGGACAAATGCAGCTCTGTTTTCAAGTGGCATGTGTTCCCATCGTGAACATGTGAACTCACACAGAGAGCCCTCAAAGCCAATGACGTCTGGCAAAATCACTGCCACTAAGTCAAGAAACAATTGAGCTGAGACTCTGGAGCTTCAAGTGAACCCAGCTGGGATACAGGCATGGTAATAAAGCCAAGTATGTTCTGTTCCTGGTCATTCATTCTGTGATTCAGCAAAACGCTTCGGTCCTTTTCTCAAGCACTGAAGTTCACAATTGCAAATCTTCCCTGTAAACATGGAAAGCCTCTTGTGTTTGGGCCTATCAACATTTCATATGATGGTATTTTCAACTCCTCTTATGTGTTTCCCACACTGGCAAATTTTCATGTGTTACAGGGTCAGTTCCTGATTATCTGAACCCTATAATTAAGCATCTGTAAACCCTGTAACCGTGTCGTCATCTCTAGGATCGCATTCTCCTCCGTGTGCTCAAAACCATTTCATCTTTAACCCTGACTCCTGTAGCTATGTAGTTCTGTTTCTGATTATGAAATCGACATACATTTTTTTATAATCCCAGTATTGTAGACTGTAGCTTTGAAACGAGCACAAATCCCCAAGAATTTTAAAGTTTTTATAAAGTTTTAATAAACATTTTCTGTAGATGTAGTCTAATAATTCAGATAGTAGATACTGTGTAGGTGTCAGTTGATTCAGTTGAAAATTGAGAGTATTCCCACCTTTTACGAGGAATTAGACTATAATACTAGCTAGTATATGACAAGAGGGAAAATACCATTTCTCTGTGGGTTTAATAACGATAGCTTGCCTTCTGTCAGGGTTGTTGGTCCAATGTTGTGTCAAACTTATCTGATTTTGAGTTTTAAAACTGTAGGAAGCTCATAATAAAGGGCAATTCAGAAGTTTAAAATCAAGTCCAATGCTGAAGAATGTCACCATCAGATACGCATACTTGTGCCTCATTGATTACAGTAGAATTTAAATGGGAAGACTACTCTGCCTGATGTGCTCTATCTAAAACATGAATTTATTTGCAGTCCCTGCAAGGAGCTTGTAGTGAGGTGGGGATTGGTCTGTTTTCTCAAGTAATTTGGCATGATCTAGATGTCAGATGTTAGGTTTACTTGGTTGGTTTTAGGTTGGACTGGATGATCTTTAAGGTCTTTTCCAGCCTCATCAGTACTGTGATACTGTGACAGGACAAGAGGAAATGGCCTCAAGTTGCATGAAAGGAGGTTTAGGTTCAGTGTTAGGAAAAATTTCATCATTGGAAGGCTTGTCAAGCCCTGGACAGGCTTCCCCCGGGGAAGCGGTGGTGTCACCATCTCTGGAAGTATTTAAAAGATGTGCAGATGTGGTGCTGAGGGATTGCTGGTGACCTGGCAGTGCTGGGTTGATTGTTGAACTTAATGATCTTAAAGATGTCTTCCAGCTAAAACAATTGATTCTATGAATTCTGTGGAATGGACTGGTGCTTTTAGTCAGAGAGAAGAAGCAAAAAGTGAAAGGTTTTCTTGGTTTATTGTAGTATAGAGAGGCTGTTTTAAACTCATTGGATTAATTTTTTGAATACTTGACCTACACAGAGAAATGACGTTATAAAACACATAACCCTACTGGCTTCAAAGCATCAAAGTAAAAACAGCATCATGCCTGAATATGAGTTACACTGTCCTGCGTTTACCCCACGATAGCTGGCTTTATTTTCTCTGCAACGTGTTGTGCTAATGTGAGTCAAGAGGTGGTGAAGTGTAGCAGAGCACTGGACTCAGACCTGAGTTAGGTGGTGGCTGTCAGAGAGTTGGTTGTGCTCAGGGTCTGTTCCCCATGCAGTGAGGTGAGTTTCTTGATGTGCCAGCCAGGAATTATTCTTTGGAGGAATTAACTCGGTGAAGAAAATTGACCTCCTGCTCTTTAACGGGGACTATCAAGTCACTGGATAATAGTATTGTGTGCTTCCACTAACAAGGAGGTTGATTTAAAGTCTTATCAGCTGATGTTCCTGTGTGGACCTGTGCCAAGAAGTCTTCGTTGAGAAAAGTACAGAGCTAAAATGGAAATAATATGCGCGAGAGGGGAATTGCAGCCCTATAAAAATATTCATAATGGTTTGTGTTTAAATAACACTCTGCAGCATCTTTCGGCGGGCACATATTGTGGGTAATAAAGTAAACGCATTAGGCTTACTGTTATAGATAGAGGTTATATGCCCATGAAGCAAATCCTTCTGTCCTTTCCTTAACTTATTACACAGCAGTGCCTCATGGACGCAGTGTTGCTGTGTTGCTTCGAGTGGCACTCAGTGTTCAGCTCAGCCCTTAGGAGCAAAGCTTTATCTCTGCAGTTACTGGAGGAGACTGGGGCTGGTACCGTCCCTCTCAGAGGACACCAAGTGATTGTGTGGCAGAGTTGTGATGATGGCAGCAGGGTGATTTGCCAAACACTTGTCTATCATAACTTCCCATATTTGAGCGAGCACATGGGTCCTGGTTCAAGTTTGATGTGTTCTGGTGTATCAGAGGCTATGTCAGTAGCTCAGCTTGTATTGCTGAGTAGACTGGCACAGGAACCAGTGGGGCACATCTGTTCTGCGTGCAATGTGCTTTCAAGAACCAGAGCCCACAAATCAATTGTGAGTACAGGAAGGAGGAGTTTCTTCTTTCTCACCATCACTTTCTTGGATTGGTGGTGGCTGTCCTGCTGGCCGTTCAGCGCACTATGCTGCTTTTTTGTAACAGCTTTAAGCCGTTTAACTTTAAGCCAACAGACAGTTCAACAAATACGATATTGTGTTGATGTTCACTGTCAGTTATTCTACATCTCCTCCATCTCCCTCTTACCTTGTTTTCTCACATTCACGTAGCTTTGTAATAGTCTCATATGTTTGTAACTCTCTAGTAGTAATAGGCACAGAGTAGATATTCTCAACTGTTTCCTAGCACAGTATGTCTTTGTTTCCCACCCGTTATTGTAAGGATAGCAAGGTTATATGGCAAATAACAGCTTGTCGATGGCATTCAGTCCTCTGTGTGAGCGTTTGCAGCGATATATAGGTAGAAGTCCAGGTTTGTACAAGTGTTCAAACCCCAGACAAGAACAACTACTTTTATTGCTCCCTCTCCCTCATTTATCTTCCTTGAGATCCTGATACAAAATCCCATCCCTCTGTTGATCTCCTTACACACCCTGTATTAGATTTCATAACTGCTCCATGACTTTTACAAGAGCTAACAGATCATCAAACACTTGTAATCAAAGTGCTTTTTCTTTCCAGTTGTCTGCACCGTGCAGTCATAGAGTGTGTGTCGTGAAGCTTCAACAGGCTATTGCAAGAGCAAAGGGAGCAGTGGAAAAATGTGCTGAAAAGGCCCTGGGTGCCAGGGGAGCGCACCTTAGTCCAGTGCTGCGAGGGGTAAAATACAATGCCTTTCAGCTAATAATCTGGAATCCCATTATCACCAAGCCGTGAGCTGAATTATTGACGACAGAGGCCGGATTATGTTATTTGCTTTTTGTACCGTATATCCGAACAGTGACACTTAATTCTGTTGTCCCGCTGTAGATCAAGTTTTACAACAGCAACCAAAGATTAAAACAGTTTTGTATTGGGGACATTGGGAGGATAAACAACGCTGTATTATCAGAAGAAACAGCAGTCAGCTGGGTTGCCATCTGGGAGAGAAGCATTGGAGTGCTATTAATATTTAAACCGTTGAGAGGTTTTTTTAGAGTTGGTAGCATCTCTGAAAAACTCATTATAACTCGGCAGTAAATTTGGGTGTTAAAGGATGCTGCAAGTAGTATTGCAGCGACAATTAGCACGGGCAGACCTATATTCAACATTTGCTTTTAGGGTACCTCTTTCAGATGCTAGTGTACTGAGGGGAACAGATTAGGTTGGGTATATGGCAGTGAGTCTACTGAAACACTCTGTAAGTGACACAGAAGAGGACAGTGCAGACTGTCTGTTCTCTGTCTTGGCAGAGTTTATCCATATTTATTTCAGCTAATCTTCTAATTCAATCACTTAAATATACTAATTGGCTAATTTTATTATTACATTGACTGCTAATGTGCTAATTGTTTTATTGCCAGGAAAGTTGTAAAATATGCTACTTGATATGGATTTATTTATCCTCTGCTTCATTTATTTTTATTAAAATACAGTTTGGTTGAATTCTGGGTTTCAGAAAATCATTATTATGCATAAAAAATGCTAGTGAGGAAGGGCAGGAACAGTGACAAAAGGAAAATGCACCATTAAATAGAAGAGAGATGAAAACAAGGTAGAAGTTCTGGAGTTAATGGGATTTGTTGTGCGGTCAAACTGTATCTGGCTGCGCTTGATTCATCTCGTTTCCTTGCAATAAAACGCAAAAATAAAAAGCCCATCAGTATAAGCTCTCCAGGGTTTTACTGTCCTGGTTTCTGGTCAACAAGGCCCAATTGCCTCTTTACATTCTTGAAAACATCATCCATTTGAAAAGGCTCATATAGATGTGCCTAATTGCTGAGAGCATCTTTCTTTGCAGCTCTGAGCTATGGCAGGGAATTAGGTCCCCTGAGCGTGGATACTTTTCTTTGGGGGAATGCAGGGAAGGAACAGCTTCTCATCAAGATGATACCGTGTGAAGGTACGGCTCTTCAGTCCCACCTGGGAATGGTTCTCTCAGCTGCAGGCACAAAATTCACATAGTAAACTATTTCATCAGTTTGCTCATTATCTTCTTGCTATGATAATTATTGTGGTGTCTGTGCTGGTTTCTCTACAGACCACTGCTGCTGTTATTTGGGGTCAAAAGCAAGTAAATGGTAAGGCTGTGCTGCAGCTTGGTTTTGCTTGCTAGCTCATTCTGACTGAAGTTACAGGAGCATAGAAACAAGATAAGGCTTACACATAAAACTGAGCCTCTGCTGAATGTAGGTCTGATCTGTTTTACACCTGTTGCATTTACTGGGTCTAACTGTGGGTGAGACCCTTGGCTTTGAGGCTCGTTAGTTGTAGCTAATAACTTTCGCCAGTCACTCTGTTTGCAGACAGTGATTGGGCATCTGATGTCTCTGCAGACTAGTCTCACTTGGTTGAGTTAGAAGTGACTATCAATGTAGGTAATGATTTGTTGTTTACTCTTTCTGATATGGGGGAGGAGAAAAATGCTTAATTGATAAAGCTTAATGGATAAGTAATCCAATTCTTTGGGTTTTGAACTTAACTCTTCATCATGGAAATAAGGAAGGAATACGTGAATTTGCTGACAGTTGAGAAATCATCAAATAATCAAGTAAAACATTCAGAAGAGTCAGTTGTGTAAAGATTAGACTTGAATATCGAGATAGCATTGAATGTTCTTCTGAAACACTCTTCTTAAAGAAGTTACCAAAACAAAGAAGCAGAAAAACACCATCCTCCTTTAACAAACAGTTATATTTGGCCATTGTGTTACTGGTTACGTGGTAAGTTTTTACAGGGTGCTGCTTACTTTCACATCATAGAGCACAGCTGATGCCTCCCCTTTACAAGGGAGATGCCTCTTTGGCTTTCTTGCAGTCAGTCATCTCTGAACCTCTAAAACTCCTAAGTTTCGTGCTGTTTTTAAGGCTAATTAACTTAATGTTCTGAAGAAGGTATCCCGCCTCTCTTGGAGTCCTTTTCAGCATTAAAAAGTAGCACTATGTTTTCCTGGAAATGTGTTTTTAGGTGAGAAATTTTCAGAATAAAATAAATTACACTCTATATCTCCATAAGCAAATCAGGCACACTTATCCATTGGTTTTCTTTACCATCGTGGCCTTTAATGAAACATAGAATGTCATAAAATCTCACATGAAAGGGGTGCATATGTGCCCAATGTCCACTCCTAAGGCTATTCAATCACTTTGTAAAACATTTCTGTGACTGGAAACCTGAGAAGGGCATTTTTAGTTCAGGGACTTTAAGATTAAGTCGGGTACTAATAAGTTTCTCACCAATTTTACTGAACCTTCTCCCTGTCCTGCTCCCCCCGCCCCTTCCTGTACTGCAGTATAACAAACCCTGCCCTCTGTAGGAGCAGTCCTCCAAATTTCTTTTCACCCAGGCTATATACTTTCTTTGCGGCATGTATTCTTAATAGGAAACTTCAATGGTATGCAGGGCTTGTATCCTCTGTAGTCATCTATCACTTGAAAGAAGGCTTTAATTAATGGAACCCTAATTTTAATGAGGTACTGAGCCATGATCTTGTAAATTCTGTGGCACAGAGAATCACTTAGTTCAGGTTCACTTGTAACAATCCTCAACAGCGCGATGTTTTTTTATGACATTGTTTAACAGGTTTTGATGTTAAACTAGGAAGTCTTTTAGAGGAACAATGTTCTTTGCCTTGTAAGCATATTCTGAATTAATTGTGTTATGTTTTTTAAGCAATAATACTGCTGCTTTCCTTTGGAACAAAAATTTCTGGTATGTCTGAACTCTTCACCTTGTCTGTTCTGCAACTCAGAGGGGATTCACTCCTCTCAAATCCTTTCCCAAAACATCTTTGCTGCAACACCTAGGTCAGTCAAATACCATCATTCTCACAGAATGCTGCTCTCATTTAGCAACTACAGCAAACAGGCTGTGCCACTTGCCCAAGCTTGTGACTACAGCAGTGAGTGCTGTGTATGAAGAGCAGGTGCTTCTCCATGGTGTGGTAGTGCCCTGGCTGAGGTGCACTGGTTTCAACATGCTGTGCTTGACATAAGCCTAGAAGGTAGGAAGGAAGGCGGAGAGGTTCGATGCCTGCTTTCTGCATCTTTGTGCCTTAGCAAGCGATTGTCAGTTCTCTGATCTCAAGTGACATCAGCATGTTATGCTTCTTTAACTTGTGACAAACTCTTCCCTCTCTTGAGGGACAATTCCAGTAGCTCTGGAGGTGCTGGGGACAAAAAGACGTGTCTATGAGAGACCTGGAAAAGCTGTGCAAGGCAAAGATGGTGTGTCTGCAGCAGTCTGTAAACTTTCCTGTGTAGGAGGGATGGCTCTGGGGCAGCAGCACCTGCTGCATTCCCTGCCATTTCCCAGAGCCCTTGGTATGCACAGCATGCAGGTGGTATTAGCAGTGAATCCCTATGTGACTTATTTTTTCCTCTTTTTGAACTATCAACACTTTGAAGAAGCCATTCCAGTTGTTACGAATGTTGTTTCAATGGGGATATTAGAAAAACAGGTCTCCCCCCACACAACCAAGAGGCAGAAATGTTGAAGTAGTTCTCTGACAACAGAAGAACTGTGCAGAATTCTAGCAGACTAAAGCACTAAATACCTCATTGGTTATCTGCAGGAAAATAGATTCAGAAGGCTCAAAGCACAGGTTGGGCTTTTTCAGGTAGCAATCACACAGTAATCCAAATAATTTCTTAGTTGCTTGTGAAGAATCCAAATGCCCCTGCTGTTTACTGATCTTGAACAGTAAAATAAATGCTATGCTTTTAACAATTGAGGAAGTTATTTAATCTCATACTGCATGGCTGTTCGTTTCCTTGAGCAGATAGCGTAGTCATCTGTACACTGCCAGAACTCACGCTCAAAATATGGAATTTTGTTTGCTTTTTTGAAAATGTGCTGTTCCTAGCCTTTGGGTTGAGCATAATTGTTCAATTTCCCCATCAGCTTCTATTTCTTTTCATCAAGGGGCTCCACTTGCTTGATTTAAGTGGGTTTTTTGTTCAAATTATTAGAAAATTGTTTTGTACTAAGATCAGCAAACAATCAGAAGTAATTTTGTTTGAAACTAACTAATCTTGCTATTCAAGGGCTTGTAAAAGGAAGCTCAAATCCGCATGCAAGTGACTATTCAGACTCTGTTTATTTTAACTGATGATGCATTTTTATTGTCTTGTTGTCCTACTCCTGTTGTGAGAAGAATGTGGAATTAGACCTTCTGATATCTGGTCTGGACCACAAATAACTGTAACCCTGCCTGACACGTTCTTCAGGTGGTGATTGAAAACTTCAGCTATGGCTTCCATTTTGGACTCAAGCTCCTACTGCTTTGTTTGTGGGGTTTTCTTTTTCCAAATCTAGCAGAAGTGAATGAGCTCTTAACTTTAGCAATCCTGTTTCAAGGGATGCTATTAGGAATTTCATGGAAGCATCAATGTTGTTCTTGGATATGAATGACTGTTGAACACTTACAGCTACTTGACTAGTTCTCACAATCTGTTGTCCTGTAAAGTAATAAATGGCCCAAATTTTCTACATGCTAATTAAAATTCCATTTCTCATGAATTCCTTAATCGAGAGCAAGTCATTATGTGCTTTGTTGATTCTAAAGTGCAAAGATAATTGCAATGGGCAGCATGAAAGTGGTTTGATTATTGCCTGTCGACTCTTGTGAATTCTAATAGGTCTAATTGCATAGCATCAATTCATCATCTCAGCATCACTTCTTTTTATTATTAGCTCTCTGAATTGTAATGTGCTCATGAAGAAGTGTAGTAGTATATCAGGGCTGACATGCTACCTGGCCTATTGTAATTTTCCTTCCTTACCTAATGTTACTATTGAATTTGGAAGTTTATAATACAGTCCCCTGTCCCAGAAACTAGTTTTAAAATGTTTTTCCATGAAGAAAAGCCATACCATCTTGTTCCCTGAATTTGTAGTTGTAATTTCTTTGCTGAATGATCGTCCAGCTTTTACTTCTCCAAAACATTCCCATAAATCCTGATGTGCTGGCTGCAAAACACCTACGAAAAGCTTTCTGACAGGGTTCTTTGTTATTACCGAACAAGATTTAGATTATGAGGACTCTGTAATGAGGTGAAGTTCCCAACAATAACTTTCTCCTGTTTCTCGAGCACTCTCATATATTAAAATTCCATTCTGTGCAAAATCAGGAAGAAGGGGAGGGTTTTGTTCCTTTCTTTGCCTCCTCTTATTCTCCACTCTAAAGCAATGGGTAGCAGTATAGAAATAGTTATCATAAAAATATTTAAAATTTAACATAAAAGTATTTAAATTGTAAAACAGGACCCGTACCAGTTCTAACATGGACTAAATTAATTCTGGAAAGTTTCCTCTGAAGTTTTTTAGAAACTGGAAGACACTTTGTCCTTGCACTAAAGTATTGCCTCTATTTAATACTTCATGAGCATCGTGAAATCACCATCCTGAACTCCTCCTCTTCCTGCTGCTACTGAAACACAGATAACTCCTATGGACTTCACTAGCAACTAGTAGCTTTTGCTGCAGAGTGATCTCGTGAGCCATGCTACAACCCAGCCATGGTGAAGCACTTTGCCATGGAAATGACACTAGCGAAGCAATTTGGTTTAGCTTTTTTGAATGTGTTGCTCTCAGACACAGGAAATACACTGAAAGCACTAATGTGCATAAGGTAGGGATGCTTAGTATCAAACTTTAAGCTTGCCTTGACAGTTTGCAGCAGTTTCATGAACACCTGAGAAAGTGCATGTCTGTGTGTTGTTTTCTTTGCTGCTGTCCTGCCTCATGTGGTTTTGCTCACTTGCCTGTCTGTTGTTCAGCTGGGAAGGTCAGCCAAATAGCTTGTTGCTGCATGTGCTCTGATATCTGCCTGTATGTGAACAACATGAGTTAACATTATTCTGGAAGCAATTGCTTTTACTGTGAAAATACCAGTCTGTCTTTCTGAAACCTCGTGCAAGGGGAGTCAATGCCGCGAAGTACAACTTTGCACACAGACTCCTGAAAATCCCCCCTAATCCTTGGGCTGATGTTGAAGTGCGTGATGTGAGTTTGCAGACAATTCTGCTTTTCCTGGAGAAATGATGCATTGAGCTTGTGGGCACCGCAGGTGGCAAAGTAACCGTTTTGCTTCCATAGTGAGTGCAATAAAATTTTCAAGTGTTTCTCTCAATACGGTTCCCCTCAGCCAGGCACAGCCTCACATTTGACACTTGTCGCACAGACGAGCTCTGCTGTTGCCACGTTAGGACTTGTTCAAAGGCATCACGGTGTTTACGAATTATTGGTGCCGTTCCTAGCCCTACTATTTCCTGTTCCCAGTTCCTAAACCACAGTTGCCTCTATAGGAGATGTGCATTTGAAACTCCTCATTTGCGGTTATCATGAAATGCTTGTGACAGGCCAGCGGATCGCTGCGATGTTGCTCGGAGCATAAGTTGACTGTATTTACATCTGTGGTTCTTTTACAGCAGGGCTAAACTCCAGGCTGTCCTTCAGCCAGCTCTTTTAGGTCATTACATGACTTTCCAGAAGGTTGTTTAAGTACATTTCCACGATTGAGCTGAACAAGGTATGACACCAGTGTTTCTCCGAGGGCTCTCCCTAGCAGCGTTGTCAAGGAGGAGATTAGCAACGCAATAGACTTTTGCAAGTTGCTAACAGTTCACTTTGCAATACAATTTTTTTTTTAACTTGACTAAAAAACAAGTTTCCTTGCTTCTTATTTTGGTACACTGGCTCCTGCTGCAAATTTATCTGTTTACAACTTCCACTGATGCAGAACACTCTCGAGATGTTTGTCAAAGCTTGTTTTTCACTCGGATCCACATGAGCATTACGTACTGCGCAAAATACCACACCGCGCTTTTTGTTAAATAGTCTCATTGGATGCATTTCATTCTTTACTTAGTTTCAGCCTGTGCCAACACTCCTGAGCACGTTTGCTGGAGCCTCTTAGGTCCTCTCCACCTCTGTGATGCTTGCCCATGTCGCTGATGAGCTAAGCTGTGACATAAGCAGCTGATTCTGTACAGTGAGCCAGTAGCCTAGCTGAGATGATCAGATCCTGGAACAGGGTGTGTGTGTCTTCATGTGAACTATTGTTGTGATGAACACAACCCAAACAGTGAGTGAAGATGGGCAGTGTTTTCTTGTCCGTGCTGTTTGAGGAGTCTTTTTTGGCATTCCTCTCCTCTGGTGAACACACCTTTCTTCCTGAGCTGGAAGGAAGCAGGGATCAGAAGATTTCAATGTGCAGTTTCTTAGGTATCTGTGAAAGCTCAATTCTGTGATTTCTGAAAGAAAACTGATAAAAGCAGGGCCAGTGTTAAGGAGAAGGCACCATGACCAAACCCAGCCATATCAGTGTTAATGATGTCTTTTATCCCTTACCTGCTGCAAGGTGTATCGCATCCTGCTGCCCCATCTGCACAGTTGTGGACTGGAGTGGAGATTGCGTGCTTGAGCTCAGATTTAAGCAGTCTCAAGACTAAGCAGACACACATAGAAAGTCACGCACCAGCAAGTTAGCATTGGGCCAAGGCTTTGGCTGGCTAAGCATGTGCAGAACAGAAGACTGTTAGGGAATTCCTACCTGGACTGTATCCTTACTAACCTGGGTAGAGATCTGATCTCAGCCCTGATGCAAGCCTCGTGTTTATTTAGTTCTGCTAAAGTAGTCACTGGTTTTATCAATGACATAAAATAGCTTTTTTGCTCTTTCTGTTTGGAGTCATTTGGAAAATAAATAGCTAAGAAGTGTGGAAGTAGCAGGACTGAGACTCTGAAGTTCGTTTCAGATCTACTATTGTATGTTTAGTTTACATCTCGAGGACAGTACGGTCTGTGTAGGAACATGCCACACCATTTTTCTTCTCCCACTTAGGTTCACGCTTGTTCATGTCCCCATTGTCTGTCAGATTTGCTTGTAGAATGGGTCGCATAGCAGTGAATTCCAAGTGCTAATGTTTGCCTTGTTGCCAGCTATTTCAAACCAGGGAGCGTGACTGGGAAGAAATGGTCAAAGGAATTTGTCATGGATGCACTGCATCCCCACAAGTTGCTCCCTGGAATGTGTTGATATCAGAATGGGCATTTCTGCGTGGTTTCAGCCAACTAAAATTAAAATGAAATTAATGATAGGGAGCGAGATTTGTCTTCTAGGCATGAAGTCTCATGTTACGGATCCAAGAGCCATCCAGCTATTTTGCATATCACACTAATGTGAAGCAATTAAAGTGGCAGCGCTAACTTGAAATCTAGTCAGCTTCTAAAAAGGAGTGGGACTTACTTTTGCATCCCTGTTGACTCTGTTTTTTGAGTGACTTCCAGAGAGAGGTGGAGATGCTGAAGCTTTTTCCTCGTTTTGCTGTTTTGTGATGGGCTCATAGCAGGGGAAACCAGCTCTAAAGGAACTGACTGCAAGACAAATGTTTGTGAAATACAACTTGCTAGAAGTATGAAGATGAATACTTAAGGTGAAGTAAATCACCTTCTTTCTTTTGTTGTTATAATAAAAAAGTAGTTAAAATGAATTTTTTTCAAGGATGCCTCTTAAAAGATGAAGTGCTAAAGACATCTTTCTTAATTCCAGCGAATGTGTGCTGTTATTTCTTTTGCTGGTGTTAGGATCCTTGCTGTCTTTAAGTAATGGTCTCAGTGACTTCAGTGGCACTGCTCCCAGGCTTAAAAACACAAGTTCAGAGCTGTAAACACTTTTTCTTTCTTATGAGGAAACACACAACCTTCTCACTAAAATGCAGACCTGTCACACGGTTTACACATCTCCTCAGCTATGTCTTTTTTAAACCGGAATGTGTGTTTTGAAAAACATTTAATGATTTCAGTCGTGTCTTCTATCTCTGCACCCAATCTGCTTTGCAAGGCAATGAATGGTACCAACAGGCTGCACGAGGCTGCAGTCTGTACAGCAAGAGCAGTGTCTTCGTGGCAAATACTAAGCTTTCCTAGCATGATTTCTTAAGCGTTAGTTACTGCTGGTTTCTTTTAGAGATATATGGAGAGCCTGTAGTTTTCATAGAATCCTTAAGGTTAGAAGAGACCTAAGATTTTAAAGGCCAATTGTCAACCCAACAATCAGCATGCCCACTAAACCACGTTTCCTAGTGCTACACCTATGCATTTTTAAAAGNTCATAGAATCCTTAAGGTTAGAAGGATTTTTAAAAATATCTCCAGAGATTGTGACTCCACTACCTGCTGGGCAGCCTGTTCCAATCTCTAACCACTCTGCCAGTGAAGAAACACCTGCTAACATCCAATCTGAATGTCCCCTGGAGCAACTTGAGGCCACTTGTTCTGTCACTGGTGACTTGAGAGAAGAGATTGACCCCCATCTCTCTACACCATCCTTTCTAGTAGTTGTGAAGAACAATAAGATCTCCCCTCAGCCTCCTTTTCTCCAGACCAAAGGATCCCAGCACCCTCAGCCACTCTTCATCAGACCTGTCCTCAGGGCTCTTCACTGGCATTTGCTCATTTGGGTTTCTTGGAGTTCTTTTCTTACACAACATTCTTAGCAAAGAGGATACGTAAATGACAGAAGTGTCACATGAAAAAGATGTGGAGGTAGAAGTAGTTTATTCTCAAGAAAGGGCATATAAAAATTAAATGCAGAAATGAGTGGGGTCTCTTCTTGGCGGGTGCTGCTGCCAGGAAATAGATGTGCCACAGCAAAGCGATCTGCGCGTATAATAAATTTTTCCTTCAAATTTTAAGTCATACTTTATTGCCTTTTAAGAAGCCCATAAACCTTCCCATTAAGGAAACAATTCTTTCAGATTTATCTTAAAAAACCTTTTACCTCAAGTGATCTCATTTAAAAAACTTGTGCCTCTCACTAGGTAGATAAAAACGGTGCTGGCGGTTTCCTCTTGTTTCACCCGAGGTTATTCTGCTGCGAATGTGTGATCAAGACTCGTTTAGTTTGGCACAGGGAGCCCTGGTCTGCAAATGATCTGGGGACCTGCTTGTATGCAAGACTCAGCTGAAGATTCCCCATGGCCATAGGAGGAAGCTCCATATGTTGGATCATGTGGGGGTTTTTGTTGATCCTTTTATTGTGCTTCTCTTGGGGTGTCTTCCTTTGCTTCAGCATCTCTGCAGTGATCTCAGCTTGAGTAACAAAAGGTTGTTTAATAAGAAATGTTAGTATATCTATCAAAATGGAGTTTCCTCAGGAAAAATCCTTATAAATAGAAAATAAAGGGCTTTAGCTGTTGTTAAATTATTAGGGCATACTCTGACACTGTTTTGCGCTCAGAGGGAAGCAAAAGAATTGCAGTGCGGAGGATAAATCCTTTCTGGATAAAATCTGTCTGAAAGTTTTTTAGGGAGACTAAGTGGGAGACGGGGAGACTTTTTTCCTTGCATTTTTCCCCACCCCATGAGGAGCATTTTTACACTTCTACTGTGCCAGAGGCAACCAAGTTAGCTGTAATGGAACTGGGTTGGACACTGAAAACAGCCCAGGTGGGGTCTGTGCTTTAAGAAGCCAAGAGCACTAGGTCACTTTTCATTTCTGTGCCTCTCCTTGTAATGAATCCAAACCCAACACTACAAGTGAAGTTAATCTGAAGGCTATTTGCATGTTTGTGATACTTGATTTGAGTGGCACCGTTTTTAATAATATTTCATAGGATCATGAAATCATTAAGCTTGGAAGAGACCTCCAAGGTCATCTAGTCCAACTTGCCCAGTAAACCATGTTTCCTACTGCCACATCTATGTGATTTTGAACACCTCCAGGGGCGGTGACTGCACCACTTCATCACCTCCCTGAAAAGCCTGTTCCAATAGCTGACCACTTTTTCAGTGAAGAAATTTTTCCTAATAGCTAATCTAAGCCTTCCCTGCCACAACTTGAGGCCATTTGCTGCTCAATAAAGAGAGAAGAGAGGATCTCTGTGACTCAGACTTTCTTACATGCAGCAAACATAAAACAGATGAAGGCATCTTTGTCTGTAGCCTCGTCTACTTGCAAGGGATAGTAGTCAGAGAAAGGCGGAGAGCATCCCTTGGATCAAGGGGGTATCACTTAGTATGTGTTTCCTGTGTCAGGCGATGAGAATAGTGCTTGGCTTAGTTCCTCTGCTGCTACAGCAAAAAGTTTGCTCTAGTGTGATGAGGACAAAATGTGCTTGGGGCAACTATTTCATTTGTTTCTGTTATGTTTTCCTAAGTGCATTGAGGTCTTTATTTGGATGGATGATTTGTGGAGGGGAACGATCATAACGCTTGGGCCTTTCTGCTGGGAATTCTTCAAGTAGATTGAAAAAATAAAACAGCAAGTCATGAATGATGTATTTTCATGTTAAGTCGTCTTGTGTTTGTTTTATCTTCACTTGTATTGCATCACGTTATGAATTTCCTGCATGCAGCCATTACCTTTTCAGCTTTACGTGTAGGCAGTTATTGCCATTGAAGTCGTGGGGCCGTCTGTCTAGTCGCTGCTTTGACATCTGTCATCATAGTACTAAATTGCTTTGTAAACCTAATTACTTGAGGACATAGTATAGCGTCTCTTAATTGCATCACTTGCTTCTCCAACCTGAACAGAGCCTACTTTTGTTTCTGCTGTTAACGGCCGGCCCTGATGGCAGAGCGATGCTGTAAATTCACTGATGGGAGGGGAACTTCTCTGGGATTGCATGGGCAGACTGGGCCCTGTATTTTATGACAAGCACGAGTGCCAAAAAGCCTTGGGTTTTGACTTGTGTGACTTAATTCTCTGGCCAACTGTTGGAGCAGCAGTACAGTCATTGCGAACAAGCTCTCTGTGTTTTTCAGCTTCCCATGGATGCCGAGCGATCGCTCTGCTAAATGCTGGCTATTGAGCGCAGACTTCTGTGGCTCCCCGAAGGATCTCTAGAGCTCAGCAAATCCTTTGCCCCTCTCCCTCTGGGAATATTGTTTTCTGACTGTCTCTGCTGTCTCATATCTAAACTAAAACACAAAACCCACAAAGAGGGATGCAGGTTAATCACTTGCAAATGATTTTCTTGGGCAGATACTGCTGGTTAGGTGAAAAATGACTTAAATATTTTACCCAAATGATTTCAGATATTATAGTGTTTGTGGATAATGAAACATCTTTTTGTTTGCCCCAAGCCAGCTAATTAATATCTGAAGGCAGCTGTTAAAGATAGAGATTTCTCATTGCTTCAAGCCTCCAAAGCTGGGGCTCTTTAACTGCTGACAAATGCATTATACATAGCTATGTAAAGCAAATAAATGCTTCTAAGCTCGAAGAGCTGTGTCATGCGTAATCTCACATAGCGTTGCATGTTTTGTAAAAGATGCTGGCTTGCATTTAAAAAATTCAATTCTGCTACTCTAGTTTTGGAGACACACACTGCTAAAGTAGGCTGTTGTCCTGGGGGATTCATTTAAGCTGAATTTACATTAACGGTTGCTAGTTGCACACTGAAAATGCACATTTCGTGTGCAAGTGCATGTACCTAGAAATAGAAAATCAACAAATGGAGACAAGTTGCATCCCAAACCACGAGGCTATGTGCATTCTGTTACAAGGGTATCCAGTACCTAGGAATATCTGGAGATAATTCCATTTCCCAGCAGTTGAACCTCAACCTCCCTTTTCAGCAGCACTATGGTGATAAGACTTAAAAATGGACCCCTAAATTCTCTGAGGCTTTGTCAGAAAGCTTTCTGATTTGGTTTTATTTTGAGTGGCACTGGCAGTGGGGTACCTTCCTCCTTAAAATTCATCCAGTCCCACAGTGATTGACAGGGTACAGCTTCATTGTATGGTTGCCTAGATTATGGCCACGAATGGGGTGAATGAGGGAAATGTGTAAGTGATTCTAGCTGTGATCCTTCGGTCCGTTAGCCGTGTGAATGTGCCAGGCTGGCATCTGTAGGGGAAGAAATGAGAAAAACTTATTTGTAATTTTCCTGTTGTTTGGAAAAACTCATTATACTAATAATTTTGCTGTGTCCTGTCACTTTCATGAAGAACAAGAGAAGAGTAAATGATATCAGAAGTAAATTACAGCAGTTCTCCAGGTTGGGTTTTGAGGCACAGTCATTTCTCTTCCTCCTTTTCCAACTGGATGTTGTGTTTTGTCTTTGATGAGGCTGCTCTGCTCATTCTCCACAGCAGTGTGGATAAAAACTCGTGACAAACAGCACGTTAAGATGTGTGGACTGCCTTTTTTAATAAAAAAGCTCAGAGAAAACCTCACTGGTCTCTTTACAGATAGAGTAGATGCACAATTTATTTTCACTGGTAGCTCCAGAGTGACAAGGCTGTTTTAAATGCCCAAGTGTCTGCTATATTTCCAGGTTAGTTTATGCTCTAGAAGAGATTCAGTTGCCTGCTCTCATTATAGCTCTTGAAGGAAAAGGAAGAAAATAATGAAAAAACTGAAGAAAATCAGGCAACGATCATAGAATCCTGGAATGTATTGAATTGGAAGGGACCTCCTAAGGTCGTCTAGTCCAACCACCCAACAAGAAGCAGGGAAGTCTCCAACTAGAACAGATTGTTCAGACCCCCATCCAGCCCTGACCTTGAATGTCTCCAGGGATAGGGCCTTCACCACCTCTCTAGGCAACCTGTTTCTCCTTGTCTTATCCATTCCATGTCCTTGTGAACCACAGTGTGCTCACAGAAAATGTTGTCATGGGCTTTGCTCTGGCCATCAGAATTTCCAACCGAATGCCTGATAGTCAAATGACAAAGAGACAAGTAGTTTCATTTGAATTGATCAACTGTGTATTGCAGTACAAATCTTGGAAAAGCAACTATAAAAAATAAAAAGCTTGCTTCAATCCTAAAGAAGCCCCAAAACACGATTGTACAGCACAAATGTGTGCTGCCACCTTCTTTACCTTCTCTTCAGAAGCATTTTTCTAGCAAAAAAATTACCTCCTCCCCTTATAAATTATGCTTTAAGTAGTTTCATCAGCTTTAAAAGCAGCCTGATCCATTGCTGTGGCCCAAATCCCAGATGGGAATATTCCTTCCTCTGGGGCTTTCCACCTCTGTGTCCTGTTAAAACTGTAAGCAAACATCTCTGCTCTGTGCACACAGAGAAAGTGATTTATGGACACGTGGATTGCAGCTTTCTTTTTAATGAAGTTTCTTATCAATGCGCTTGGCTGGAAGACTGACCATAGTAAATCAGAAGCTTTAAAGCAGTGCTGGCAGCTTCATTTGATGTAAAAATTAAACTACTACATGTGGCAATTGTGGCATCCTCCAAGAGCGGACTGTTCCCAGGTTTACTCTGCTTGCTTGGTTTTGAAGAAGGACAAAATGTATTAGGGGATGTTTTTGGGAGATATTCCCATTTCTTGCTCCTCTTTGACCTCATTAAGAAATGCTGGGACAGCACATGGGTTTCAAGGAAGAACAGCAGCTGTTTCCTAGTGGGAATCTCCAGCAGGCTTTTCTGGACAACTTCAAAAACATTTAAGTCTGCATTTCTCCCAGTTTAAAAAGCTTCAGGTGATGGGTGTTCTTCCCTTTCAGGCCATTGTGCCTTTCACACGCAGTATCTTCAGCCATCCCTGTGCCCATTTCCACAGCTGGTGCTCCCATCTGCATTGCCCTCTGCTGTCTGCTTGCCTTCTCCTGTGGTGAAACTCCTCACTGTGCGTGTCCTGTGATGATCATTTACTGTTATTGAGGTCCCGAGTGGAAGTCCTCTTTGCTTCGGAAAGGCCATGCCCTTCTCTGGGGAGGATGCTCATCGTGGCCAGAAGCAGACTGGTGTGGAGGGTGGTGAGTGAGGCTGGCACATCCACGTTTGTCCTTGCCAGTGGTGCTGGAGATGAGCTGGCTGCTGTCACAGATGGTCAAAGCAGCCATCCTGCCCCCTAGTTTTCTTACTGACAAATGCCTGTAGACCACCTCTCTCCGACACTCCCACCCTCTCTCATCCTTCAGCTCTGTGGCATGCACATTTCTCCAGCTCTACGCAGCTGAGTGAGTAGGGAGTGTGTGAGCGGAAGAGAAACTGTTGTGACAGACAAGCTGGAAGATTGACGCAGCCTTCGTAGATGTATTAAAAATAAATGGCTCTGCTTCAGCCTGTGAATTCTGATCCTCATACATTAACCGTGTGTGGGGAGAGCTGCTTTATTTTCTGGCTTATTTGCTTTTTGCCTGTATATTCTCAAGGGTTTTGCCTGTCTACCAGCCTTAACGTTTTGTGTAATAGCTTGAGCGGAATAATGTGTAATTTAGGCAATGGGTGGATGCGCTGGTTTTATTGACAAAGTACAACAAGAAAATTATTACTTACCTGTTCATCTGTTGATCGTGAAATAGTGACGTGTGATTAATGTTGCTCTGCTGGTAAAATCTTACTCGGTCGTGTGTTTCTGGATAATAACATGCAGAAGAAAAGCAATTTTTTGCTAATGATACGCTGCAACCAGTTACAGTAGGTTTTTTTTGTATTAATAAATCAATTTAAAATAATCTTTGGTGGCCTGTCTAGAGAGCCAGATTGATGGGTTGGTAAAAATTAAAACGTTAAAAGCAAATAACTATGTGAAAGGTGACCCCGTTTACATGAAGTATCTAGTGCAGCAATACAGGGTTGCTAACAAGGCACCGTGAAAATGCTAAATCAGGAAGTTCTCCAAAGCAGATTACAAGAACAATGCTTCTCATTTATTGAGCTGAGAATATTTTTAGCGTTTAATAACGTAAGACTAAAGGAACAGAATTAAACATATAATGAATGAACTACATCTAGAAATTACTCTAAGGGTAGTTTTATACAGAAAGACCCAAGCAAGAATTTGGTACCTGGGTTGTTCCCCAAAACTCCTTGCTATTTAATTAATAAAGTAATAATTAAAGCCATTAAGCTTCAGCTTTTCAGCAGCTGCTCCTTGCAATGCAAGTTAACTCAGCTTGAGCAGAGAGAGGGAAATGTTTTATTATTTCTTATGTTAATCTTTTACACCTTTTGTAGTTGAAATCATTATAAATAGTAATTTCCTTATTTGCTTGTCGGCCGGTGGGTGTTGTGAATGTAAAATGTGTCACGGTGCCTCTGGTCGTGGCGTCTGTAACTGCATAAGTGCTTCAGCTGAGGTCAGATTCACTAGTATATTCCTGCCCTCTTGCTCGGTAATTGCAGCTTGCCTTTTTCAAAAACAAAGAGCCAGAAAAAAATGCAAGTGGGAAAAAAAGCAGCCTTTTCTTTCTCTAATGTTGCCTCCAGCCAAGTGCCAACACTTCCAAAGAGAAACCCTCCTTGGAAAGTTTCAACCTGAAGGAAACAGTTGTAGTCACGGTCTCAAATTATGCTTTTTCATGGAAGTACTCACACAACCTTATCTCCACAAGCAGAAGCAAATTGTAAACTAACTGCGCTATATCTGCTTTTTTTATGTCTTAGTACTTTTCAGTTTATTACAGTAGCTAAAACTCACTGTTCTGAACAGCCAGGAGAAGCCATTCTGCCTGTCTGAGTCACCTGCTATTGTCCTGCTCGTCAGTGGATAAAGACTCTACATCTACGTGATGGTTCAGTTGCCAGAAATGCTGTAGGGAGGGTTTGCTGGAGTTACTGTCTCGTAGCTGTGGCATTCAACAGAAATTATCCAATCTGTCCATCTTTTTCCCCTCAACTGGAGAAAATTACTGTGATCAAAATGGAAAGAAGAGTAGTTAACCTTTTATTTACTTCTCAGCAGGGTGGCTTTCTGTAGCAATTGGAAGTCGAGCCCTTATGTGTGTGAGTTATCCCTCTCAGATGATTCCTTTGCGCTTCTGGGCGACAGGGACTCCTTAACGTTCTCACTGGTGTAGAATTATCAACAGCTTCTGTAAAGTTTTGGAAAGGTTCAAGCATTATGCTTCAGCAATATGCCTTTTAAGCAGTAGAAGGCAGGGCTTGACAAACAATGTCTGGGTAAAAAACAAGTATGGATGGCATAGATCTTAATATTAGTTTGTCCATTGTCACTTGAGCTTTGGAGGGAAATAATTAAAGACAGCTTGGACAAAGAATAGTGCTGAGAGATCTGTAGGATTTGCGAGTAAATTAAAATATTCTGGAGTGTAACAACAGCAGATGTTGCTTGGAAACTTGTCCCACAAGGGACAGAAACGCAACCTATCCGATGGGACCAGTAGCGCTGCAGTTGAAAGTGTTGTCCTAATCCCTATTTGTGGCGAAAAAATAGCGCTGCTGTTTCTTGCTGCTGCTGAATATTGTGGGGGATAATAAGGAAGAAAGTGGGGGGGGAGAAGAGTACCCGCTACCATAACTCACTCTGTGGTTTTCGCACACACTGTAGAAGAATAACATTAGAGAAGCAGTCAGTGTACTTTCTATTAGTTAAGGGGTGGAGAAAGGAGTTGTATTAGAAAAATTAATCGTGACACCTTCTAGTTTGTAGATTTCTTTTCAAGATTTCTTCACTCAAGACTTTTTACTTAGTTTTTCTTATAGTATTTTGGAGACTTTGATTGCAGCTGCTGATATTGATGACTCCAGAAGCATCCTGCCTAAGATGGACTTTCTCTTTTTGTTCATTGCAACTTTCTTCAAACAGAGTGTTTTGATTTATTGTCTGGTGTCTCCAGCTGGCCTGGTGTGAGGAAAGCACATTCTTTGAATCACTAGCACATGCACAGGTCATGACTTTTCTTCTCTTTAAATGTTTGCTGAGAGAAGACATCAAGTACTGGACAAAAGAAGACAATGTGTCTGTCACTGTCAACGTGTTGAGGTTTTGTGTAGTCACCTTTCCTGCTGAATAGACTTTGAAGGGGTGAGGGCAGTTGTTTCCAAGTCCTACATGACGTACAGTCTTAGAGATTGAGGTTACCTATGAAGGCATTGACTGTGTTGTGCAGTACCCATATACCATGGAATCATTAGGGATTGCAAGGGACCTCAAAAGATCATCCAGTCCAATCCCCCTGCCACAGCAGGATCACCTAGACCAAGTCGCACAGGATCAGATCCAGGCGGGTCTTGGATGTCTCCAGAGAAGGAGACTCCACAACCCCCCTGGGCAGCCTGTGTCAGTACTCCATTATCCTCCGTGGGAAGAAGTTCCTTCTGATATTTATATTTATATTACACCTCCTGTGTTCCAGCTGGCACCCATTGCCCGTTGTCCTATCACCAGATGACCTTGAGAAGAGCCTGGTTCCATCCTCCTGACACCCACCCCTGGCATGTTTATAGACATTAATGAGGTCATCCCTCAGCCTCCTCTTCTTCAAGCTAAAGAGACCCAGCTCCCTCAGCCTTTCCTCAAGTTTTGTGCATCTTTCTCATTTTTTCCACTGTTTTAGTTATATGTAGTCATACTTGTTTTCTTAAAATAATTCTCCTACCTGTTTTGTACCATTCCAGGATGTATTGACTGGTGAAGTAGCAGTTCTGCAGAGTCATGGCATAAATGGAGAGAACACCAAGGCTCTGAAATACTTTTTAAATACCTTTTTTATGTATTTCTTGCAGATGTGATCCATACTGTTGGGCCCATCGCAAGAGGCCATCTGACTGACACTCACAAAGAAAACTTGGCAAGTTGCTATAAATCCTCCCTGAAACTGGCAAAAGAAAACAACATCAGATCAATCGTAAGTCCTGCATGAAAACATGTTACTCTTTTTGATTTAGATCTTTGTTTCCTTACTGTTAGGATAATGATGATGTTAGACTTCAGGAGGATTTCTTGCTGTATATGATGTGAAACAGGAAGGGATTTAACAGAATTTAGCCAAAAGAGCTGCTAGAGGAGAGGGAGACGTTTGGTAAAGTTGGCCTGGTAGCAGGGGTAAAAACAAGTGTCTGATTAAGAAAGGCAAAGAGCTGTTATCATGACTCATTCTTATACTCTCTTATTTATTAATAAAGATCTAAAAATACACTGGTCAGGAGAATAACACCATGCGGTGTTGCCTGCTAAGTGAGTGATTAATTCGTTGCTTACTCTATTCCTTTCTAAAAACAAAGATCTTGGACAAGTGGCACTATTTATAGTACCCTCTCACAAAAGCCAGTCATAAAACAGCACACTGTGTTAGCCCGTTGAATTATAAAGGGTCTTTGCCTGCAAAGATGGGGTTTTAGAAGTCCACAGAGGAAAGATGTTTCCTCTGGAGCTTTGTTTCCGTAGCTCCAGCCATTGCAGCTGAAGTCTTTTGATATCTGTATGTCAGTTCCCTATGTGTCTCCCCGGGAAGGAAGGGACTGCTTTTTGGGTCATCTCTGCTGTTTGTGTTTTAGCACACGTGTGCTCGGTGAC
This sequence comes from Upupa epops, assembly GCA_013397515.1. Taxonomy (NCBI): domain Eukaryota; kingdom Metazoa; phylum Chordata; class Aves; order Bucerotiformes; family Upupidae; genus Upupa; species Upupa epops. The sequence continues at coordinate 412,170 of VZRI01009426.1, read as the reverse complement.
TTAGAATACGCACAAATAATTGGAAACGATGGTAATTGGGCCAACGGGATCTTCTCAGGGTGAAGAATTCGCGAAGGGAAAGCTATTAACACTGGAAAATCAAAAATGTAAAAAGCTTTTGGAGGAGTAGGGCAGTGCAGGTGTAGGACTTTCATCCCAAGTTAGATCTGCCCTTCAGAGTCAAACCTGTTTAATACTGCTTATTTCTTCTCCATTCTCTCTTTTTCTGCTAATGAAATCCCATCTGTACTTACTGAAACGGTGTCCAGTGAGCTTTTTATTTGCCACTATCCAGCGTGAAAGATGAGTGGTACCCAATTTAGTTGCTATTTGACTTGGAGTTTGGTATATTTGTTTTAACGCTAGCCAGTTAAGTTAGAACTGAAAACAGCCCAGGGGCAGAAGAGAGGGGAGCATGTTTTATGTTTCATATTTTGAACTCTTCTCTGGGATGTTTCTATCCTCTTGTAATTCTCGCTGGAACCAGTAAAATCTCTGTGCTGCTCCTCCTACAGTCATCCTTGTTCGTGACTTCAAGGTTCTGAGCTGTTTCTGGCTAGTGAGAATAAAGTTCCAAGCATGAGGGGTAGGGGCAGGGACGGAAAAAAAAATAGTAAGGAAAAGCTGTAAAAAATAACACTGAAATAACAAAGGAAAAACTGCAGTGGGCACCGGCTGGTCCGGGCCGTACTTGTCTCTGTAGAGATGCTGTAATTCTAGGACATTCTGGGTGGTAGCTTGGTATTCAATACAGAGTAATAAAGAGCAGCTATACTCATGGCTTTTATGAAAAGTAGCTTGATGTTTTGGTAAGAAAAGAAGATCGTGAAAGAAATCATCCATGGGTTATTTCTTTGCTGGTTAGGAGCTGTTGGCTGTGCACCTGTTAGAGATAAAAAATACCCAACACCCAGACTTGCAGAACACAGCTGCACAAGCTGAACAGGAGCCAAGAGCCATTCATTCATACCAGCATTAAGAAGCTTAGCGAGCAATATGGATTTTAGAGTCCACATGACAGATCATGAACTGTTCTGAAAAGCCCTAAGTCCAGTGATTTCAGCGATGCTTTGGGAAGTGAGGGCTACTTGAGTGTCTACCCTAATAAACAAATGAAGCCTGGAGCAGAGTAAAGGATATAATTTTTTCGAGGTATATTAGGTTACCGTGAGTCTGAAGAAAAAAATGCAGTGTGCAAATGGGGTTCACAAGATCCACTATAGTAGACAAAAAGGGAAAGGAAAATATCTCCTGACTTCTGAGGTTTGCAGAGACACCCCAGTAGAGAGAGCACAGGTACTGTAATAGACAATGTCCGTGTGAACTGGATTTCACCAACAGATGTTTATGTAAAGGAGAGAAGACAAACAAAAATAGGGGGAATAGCAAAAAGAAAAGGTTATCCATGTTAAGTAAGGAGGAGAACATTGACTGTGCTGATCGATGGAGTATTTTGATTTAACAAGAAGATTAAATAAGTATGGGATTGAGGAAAATGAGGAACTAAAATAGGTACTGAACGAAAGCAGGGAAAGCTGTATGCTTCTGATATCTAAATAAACAGATATTGATGGTAGCAAGCACTCCAAGAATTAACCAGAAAGCATTAGCGCACCAGCAGTTGTAGTGAGCGAGGAGGAAGCAGATAGACAAAGGGTTGTAACAACGTGAATGTTACTTCAGAAGAAAAGGAACAGCCAGTGTAGAAATGAATGCAAAACAAGGGGAAAAACAATCCACAATTCAAATTATTTTGAGCACTACTGGTGTCATAGAAATGAGAATTGCTAGAGGCATTATGAATGGAGAGTGATGATGAACGGCCATGTATCTAGTCGGACGGAAGTGTGCGGGGTGACTCAGGGTGCACTGCTAAATGCAGTTTAATTTAACATCTTTATTAATGATTTTTGAAGAGTACATAAACAGTTCATTAATTACATTTACAAATGATACTACGCCTGGCGGTATTGCAAATACTAGAAAAGGACAGAGATATATGATGACAATTGATTACAGGGGCTGCAAATATAACCTCATCCAACATCCACCACAGCACCGCAAGGGAGGTTATGCCTCCACTTCAGTGCGAGGTAGGTCAGAACCAGAGCTGACAGCTATGGTGTAACTTGCATGGGAAAAGATGAAGTAGCATATGGTGGCAGAAAATAACCCTGTTTGCAAATGGTCAAAGGACAAAGAGTGCTGGAAAAGCAGCATAATGAGGAAATAGTCCTGAATAACAGGCCTCAAATTAGATATGCTTACGGCACTCGCTTCTTTTCCTTCGGTATTACATAGTGTTGAGCTGCCTGGAAAGAAATGATGGATATTATAGAGGTTATACTTGCTGTTCAAAATGGCCTGGGGAAAATAGGAATAAGGTTTGAAACAGATCAAAACTCACTCATGTGCATGTGGGTGCTTTACATATTGAGAAAGGGAAGTGATGATCTTGACATACTGTGTAAGCTGGGAGATGCAGCAGGGGAGAGACAAATGTCACTGTATGTATGACAGAAAGGCCCTTAAATGGTATAGCTGATACTAATTTGAATTGTATTCTTGTCCAAAGTGTGCAGGCATGGGTGAGAGCAACTCTTGGGGGAGCACTGAAATCTCATCAGAAAATTAGATACTCTCAGTCTATATAAAAAACAGGGGGATGCAGTGGGTGAAACCAGAAATGAGATGAGGGAATATTATGAAGTGCCGGTCAGCACGGTTGCCAAGGTTCATAACTCACCACCAGCTCAGCTATGGGTGAGGGTTTGCATAGCCATTACGGCAGAAATAAGAGCCTCAGGAACAAATTTGATTGTTAGCAGGATTGTTCAGAGAAATCAACCCGTGACATTTGTAAACCCTGTTTTGCTCAGTGCGAGGTTTCAAATGCCACATCAGCTGGTTTTGTGCAGGAGTTTGTCTTTCTGCAGTATGTCATCTGCTTCATTTACCTTTAAAGTTACCAAAGTAAAGTTTATGTTTATGTCTGTACACGATATCTGGCAAGCCCAAAAGCATGCAGCGCTTCTTCCTTCACGCTTGTTTATATAGCTGTGCCCACTGCAGGACATTGGAGTTACTCTCTGACTGTTTGTGTGGTCACTGGTGATGGGATAACCTTTTGTGTTGAATGAGTCTTATTTATACAGTCCTGTGTCTGGTGAAGAGGGTACTTGAGACACTGCTTCTGTTTGTCTCCACTTAAGTCAGTACAGTTCAGCACGAGAAAAAAATAGTTAAGGTGACAGGAGGAGCCTATTTTAGGAGTTAATAGTTGGCATTTAACCAAATTAAGTTTCTTAACTGCTCAGAATAATTTCCTAATTGTATTCTGATGTTGGTCTCTTTTAACAGTCTAGTAGTGATTCCTATCGTTATGCGTCAATTAAATCTCTGCTGCCTGAAACACTGGAAATGCGTTACAGGAGCCTAATCCTCACTGTAAAAAATTGTACAGTAGATACTCGTTCTGTTTTTCCGTATTGGTTTTCTAACTAAGAGTCTTACAGACCAATTAATTGTTAGGTTATCGGGCAGACTGGGGGAATTGCAATGCCTATGTCCAGGAATTAAATTGGTCTCCTGTTTACACGTTGTGTGAAATTATTTACTGCACATGATCTGACTTTTTCCAAGGACTTTTGCACATGCTGCCTTGAACCTATCTGGTACTCTGGAACTTTTTTGGAACATCAAGCTCTTTCCTGTTATGTACTTCATTCAGATTTGCTTGTGTTTAAAAAAAATACCAATGAAAGCCAGGACTGCAGTCAAACAGACACCTCTTTGGACTACACAGAAAATAAAAACGATGCTCTGTGTTGTTGTGGGTGGGATCAAATCCAAAGGGCTGTAGTGCATTTGTGGAGACGGGTGCTGATTCCTCACCCAGAGGGCTAGGCAGGCTTTTCTCTGTTCACAGACATGGAAATGGAGCAGTTCTACGTAAGACTTCAGTTCTGATGATGTTCAAGACTTTGTTCAGCGTTGAAATCTTTCAGGGGTGAATTGTAAAGCTTTAACAAGAAGCATTGCTTTAGGCCATGTTCTCTGACCTTCACCTCTGTAGAGAGTTAGGACTGGGCTGGGGAGTGGTGGGGAAGTTCTCAAACAATGCGGCTTTTTGAGTTGCAGAAGGAGGACTGCTTATCAGCAGGGTTAAATACAAGCTACACATATATTTCTGTCAGTTTCCAGAGTAGGAAAGAGTTCATGCTATTCTAGAGCCTTACTAGATTAACTTCTTGTTGCACAAAAAGCCACGTGCCAAAAATACCCGTTACTCTTTCTGCCTAGATGTTTGTGCTGTGAAGGCAAAAGGTAGCCCTGCTCCAGAAAAACTTCTTAGCTGGACTTTACTTCTCAACATGACCATCCTGCTACTTCTGTCTACAGTATATAAAGGCAAAAGGACATCTAGAAATACCTCAGAAGTAGAATCATAGAATCATTAGGGATCGGAAGGGATCTCGAAAGAACATATTGTCCAATCCCCCTACCGCAGTAGGATCACCTAGACCAAGTTGCACAGGAACACAGCCAGGCAGGTCTGGAACATCTCCAGAGAAGGAGACTCCACAACCCCCCTGGGCAGCCTGTTCCAGTGCTCCGGTACCCTCTCTGGGAAGAAGTTCCTTCTGATATTTATATGGAACCTCCTCTGTTCCAGCTTGCACTCAGTGCCCCTTGTCCTATCACTAGTAAGAGGACTTTTTCAAGTTCTTGTCTCATCTTCAGGTGGAGTGTAAAAATCATCACTTGGAGTTTACATGGCTAGTGACCCGTTATGATGGGATGTTTCTGGGAGACTGAGTGTTCTCTTGACTCTGGGTAAAGTGGGTCATTTCCATGCGTGCAGTTTATGGTGCAACTTATGGTTTCCATTCATATATATTTTAAGTTAATCTACAGGGAGTTTCTGCTTGTATTCTTTTTGTGGATGTTTTTCATAAACAAGGTTCATTCCCTTTATTTCTTGGCTGGGTATTAGCCAAGTTACTACCAATACGAAGACAACTTTGACAGAAACACAACCTAAGCAATTATTCAGAGGAGCATATAAAACACATCAGAAAGGTACTTGCCACTTACCTGTTAATAGCACTTAAGAAATAACCACGTTGTCTTTTTAATGGCTTTAAATATTTCTCCTCACCTGTAACTGAGGGGTTTAAAAATCGACTTTGCAGCTATGCGCCAATATTCTTGTCAGAAGGACATTGTTCTTCTGAGAGACTCCGCTCTTTTACTGAGCTTTGCCTGAGTGGAGACATACTTTGGCTTTTGTGATGCCGGAATCTTCAGTTGAAACTCAGGGACTTATATTTTTTAATATCAGTTTCAAACCCAGAGTGTTTTTGGTGATCCTCCTGGTCTAAATTAGAAAATCTTGAAAGAGGAGTTTTGTTTGAGTTGTGGAAAGGCACTCGGAATGGTGTCCTATAATGTATTGCTTTAACAGATTGTTCTCTCATGATGCAGAGTTATGTTTCAGGGAAAAGCACATTTTAACTTTTCTTTTTATTTTTAAGGAAACCTATTTCTTGCCAAGAATGTTGCCATAGCGATGAGTTAGAAGTCTGAAGTTTCTGAAAGTTGAGTTTATTCTATCCTCTGCTTTTCTGATACAGATTCATATCCATCAATCAGAAGAGTTGCTTTGGAAGGAAATTTCTGTAGCATCATAAATCCACTTAATTTATTCCTCTGAAACACTTGTAAGCTCCAATATGATTGATCTTACATTTTCAAACTGTTATATTTTGTCTATTTTTCTCTCCAGCCTAGCCTCTCTCTTCATTTCTTTTAACTTTCTTCTCTTAGATATTTTTTAGAGAGTATTGTATTTATGTAATTAAGATTATTATAGAATCATAGAATCATCAGGGATCGGAAGGGACCTCGAAAGATCATCCAGTCTAATCCTCCCCCCCTGCCACAGCAGGAGACCCAGACCAGGTCCAGGGGGGTTTAAAACGTCTCCAGAAAAGGAGACTCCACAACCTCCCCAGGCAGTCCCCTCCATCGCCCCATCACCCTCCCTGGGAAGAAGTTATTAGGGATTGGAAGGGACCTCGGAAGATCATCTAGTCCAATCCCCCTGCCACAGCAGGATCACCTAGACCAAGTCACACAGGAACAGGTCCAGGCAAGTCGCACATATTATCTTCTTTTAGCTATTTTTAGATAATATCTAGTTACATCTATCTGACTTAATGAGGCAAACACTGAAACTTCATCCAGTGCATCTAACATGTCATCTTCTTACATCTTCATCAGATTGACGAGGTTGTGATCTTAACTTTTGATTACAGAAATCGCTCTAGCCAGCCATGCTTCTGTTAACCTAAGGTGAACCTGCTGGTTTGTGTTGCATATGTTACTTTCATCCACTTCTTCCAAAATGATCTTGGCAGATGGAGTTGCAATCCTGTTTCTTCAATAAGGATTTTATTAAGTGATACGTTTTCAGCAAGATCAAGTGTAAATCATTACACCCAAACAGAGACTCTTCAGCCGAGAAAGTTTGTGGAGTGATTGCAGGGCTAAGTTACGGGCTAAGAGGTTCCTTGGTGAATAGGCTGGAGTTTGTAGTGGATCATGCACTGGAAATGATTTGATGTGATGATAGGTTAGGAGGATCTCCAAGAGTTCACGAAAAACTGTAAGTCCAGAACATAGACAACTAGATAGAGGTGAGGGGAGGAAGACAGGGACAAGAATTACTCTGTAGTGGCTTTCAAAGAGTAGAAGTTAATGAATTGTTATCTGTCAGTGATCCTGTGGGGACAGGACAAGATGTAACAGTCCATATGTATGTGAATGGAATTCTAGGCTAGACATACAAGGACTTGCCTAGGAGGTAGGATGATGAAGTATTGGGAAAACTGTTCAGGAAGGCTGTGGCACTGCCTGTATCTGTGTACGGGCCAGCCCTAATGTTTGTCAAAACCTAGGTTCTTAATGCGTTCAGCACCGCCAAAAGCCCAAAGGTTACGAGAGCCAGATGGTTGAAGTCCACCAGTGAGGCCATTGCAGCCTTGGGGAAATGGGCTAGTGGCCTGGCCACTGCTGAGCTGGCTGGACAGTGCGAGGCAGACAGATTGTGTTGCGTTGCAAACAGGATTCCTTTATAAAAATTGGTTTTAATGTCGTGTTTTTATTGCTTTGTTTTGATCACACAGTTGTGCAATTATTGTTCCTGGTTGTTTTTTATCCCTGTGCCAGTTTGTTTCTTCTGCCTTGCCAGTGCGCCACTGGGGATGGTTTTCGTGTTGAGATAAATGCTTTGGATTTGTGTTTCTCCTGCTATCTGGCTGCCCTTCCTTCTCACCACAGAGAGTTTTGTACAGACCTCGAGACGACAACCAGCTTAGTATTCACGAGCAGCGTTCTGAGACTTGTGTACACTTCTGTGTTTGGTTTTTTTTAATAATCCATTTACATTTTGCTTCTGCCACTGTCGAGTTGTATACTCAGCACATATTTCCTGGGAGAAAGCGGATTTGCTTTATTTGATGCTTGAAGTGTTTGTTTACAGCATTTGTTTTCTATGGCCAGGAGTGGCAGGAGCAGCTCAGAGGGGTACATGGATCGGTTGTGAACACGCTTCATAGCAATGTGCCACACAGAAATGATTTGTTGTAACAGTATGAGAGTGTGACCTGATGTGATCCTTCCTTCCTTAAATATGATGTGATGACTTCTGAGTAGGGATGTCCCTCAGCTGTTTAGAGGATTTTGAGTACAGGCAGGGACTGGTACAGCCCCAAACTGGCCAAGTGCTTGAACTTCTATCAGCACACAGGTGCCAGCTTATATGCTGTACCCAGTGGCATTAACAGAAGACAAAAGCCACTACAGCCCTTCCAACAGCCTTGTTCAGCCTCTGCTTGATCACAAACAGCTGTCTAAATTGCATAAAGAAATCACAACGCTGCTTCAATAAGCAGCTTGCTTCAGTGGAGAGTTTCAGTTGGTGTGTTGTTTGTGTTGGTACCGTTGAAGCTGTTCTGCAACGTGGAGATTTTATGATGGGAAGAGGGAGAAAGGTTAGTTAGTTATGCTGGATTGAATGAAAAACTGACTGTACACATAAAACCAGACCGAACAGATGTAGTAATAAAAGCTCGTTCAAGAACAAATTGTGCGAGTTTATGTACGTGATGGGTTTAACATGTGATAATTACATGATCACCCTGTGGGAATCCCGAGCTTTAAAAGGACGAAACTTTATAGAAACACTGCCTGTTGGTTGGGTAATGGGGAACTGTCTCGTTAGGGAAGGACAAAGTACAAATCTGTCAGACAGTGGGCCACGATGCTAGTGATATGAGACAGATCATAAAAACAAGGAATCCCTGGAAAACTCTACACCATGAAGTGCAGGGGAAACGTTTGATGTTGTGTATGGAGGAAATTGTGCTGGAAAGCAGCAGCATCATTCTGATTGAAAAAGAAGAATTGTAAAAGTGGACTAGGGGAATTCTTATTTGCATGCAAATCTCGCCTGGCCGGAGTCGAGATGCTTGTCATTTGAATAGCAGGTTCTTGTAATGGAAATGCGTTGTGAAGTTGATGGCATATATAAATTCATAACAAAGTCCATAGAGCTGGTGGGCTGTGGCCATCTGTGCAAAGTCATCATTGTCCTACTTCCTTTCAGTGACTTACTCCCTGTCATCTTGTTCACAGCTTGTAGGCTCTTTGGGAGGGCTTGTGTTAGCTCTCTAAGGTCCGTCTGCACGTGCTGTGAAGGTGCAATCCCTGCTAAGACTCACAGGACTCGCAGCAATGACTCGCAGCAATAGCAATTACGGGAAATAATAATTGCAGCAGGTCCGTTTTGTAAGGTGCTTTTTCCTTTCCTTGTTTTGACATGGTCTGCAGCCACACTTTGCATCGCCAGAAGTCGAGTCAAATTCTGCTGAAATTAGAAATTGCTTGTTCACAGGTTTCTATTCTGGAGGTGCTCTCCATGACACCTAGAAATGTATGAAGTGTTGTCTGACAGACAGTGACTTGTCACTACCACAGTTTTTTTTCCTCACAATTTAACAGCGAGGGAAAGAGCTCATTATGCTGCATTATAGCACCGCGCGGAGCTCACAAAGTTCCTGTCGCTTGGCATTTTTCATCTGATAATTTGGAGACGTTTCTGTACGTTCCGTTTGTTTTTTTTAAACATTTATCTTGGCAAAGAACGTGCTATAGTATGAAACTTGTGTCTGCTGGTGTTTTTACTTGAAATCAGTCCAGTTTTCACATGACAAATTAAAAAATGGATTATTTTGAAAATGGCTTTGATATTTACATAGCTAATATCAGAGCAAAGAAATTGCAAGTTGCCCTCTGCATCAGATAGACTTAAAGCTGGACTAAGCTTTACAAAAGCATTTCACTACTCTATCTGCTTATTTAGGATCAGAGTAAGTACATCGGGAAGTAGTTCTGCAAAATAAGCAGAAGGGGCATACTTTTGGGAGCCTTGTTTATCATCCCATTGAATATGTTTTCCCTGGATGGCTACTCGTCTCTTGGAGCTGCATACGTTGCACAGGACTGATCTGTTATGTCATAGGATGTATAAAGAAGCAGCGATCATCAGTAGTTAGCTACAAGATGTATGCTGTTACTTGAGGGGTGCTTAGTAATAGTGCAGTATGACGATGGCACGTTCTCTTTGGGGGCCTGTGCAGCGTAAAGCCGCTGTAATTTGAATCTTGTCATTAAAGCAAACAGTCATTTATTTAATCTGAAAAACTCACCAGGTGTAAACTACACCCACTCTATATTCCAGTAAACAGTTTAGCAGCCTTATTTTTCAGAGTTGGCCTTCTTACTGACTCCTAGTGACGTCTGCTGACTAGAATTTTGAGAGATGTTCACAGCACAAATGAAAACTGATATAACAAGAGGAGTTAGTAGTCTTGTAAAAGAAAACTATAATTACAGGATGCGTATTATAGCATTGCTCCTCGTGGTTTGTCACAGAAGGGCGTAACTGGAAGTGAGGAGAACTTTTTAAAATTGGGATAATTGCATGTAAATGAATTTTTCATTCTGTCTTGTTACGCCTTTCTGAAAAGATGACTGTCTAAGTTAAAGCTGTACACCAAGAACACGTGTTTCTGTAGACTGCATTTAGCTTGAGCGTTTATTTTACTAGTGCTCTTATTAAACACTGTTCTGTTCACGTTGGAATACAGCGCATGTTGCAGTGCAGATCTTTTATTCTGTGGGAGTAAATCAGCATATTGCTGGCTGTTCTGAGTTGTCATACCATTCTGGATTTTCTCGGACATACACTGCCCGGATTACGTCTTTATCAATTAAATTTTGATCTTTGCCCAGCCATGTGCTTCCAGAAGAAGAGCCGACACGAGGCGCTGTTGTTTGTTCATCCCAAATGCCGTAGTTTGGGCAGAAACCTTGGATGATGATCAAGAAAGCTTTGGTCAGAGTTACCCACTGTAGTGTCTTTCCTGACCAGATGAACCTGAATCTGCACTTCCAGTGCATTTCTTTCCCCTGGTTGTGTAGAGGACAAGGTGACTGTGAGCGTCAGAGCCTACATGAACAGTGAGAGTGTAAGCCAAACAAGTTTTTCTCCTCATGCCTGCTGTTATTTGCTGTTGTGGAACACATCCCTCTCTGAGTCAAGCATAGGCAGTCAGGGTTTGACAGCAAATTTCACTAACCTGGTAGTGATATGATTAATCCTCTTAGTCTGTAAGCAGATGATCCTGTTTCAGTATGATCTCTCTATGCTCTTTATCTTTGCCTGACCTGGATTCATCTCTGGGGCCCTTGCACATGTGTTTCTGTGTGTTTGAGCGTGTTGGGTCTGAAACATGCCCCCCACTCCCCCCCATCACATCCCTGAAGCTGAACATCTGAGTGTTTATATGATACAGAAAGCTGAGTACCTGTCTGCCTCCTGCAGAGGGAGGAGATGCTGTCAGCAGTGATTCCGGATTGCTAAAATGTTTTTGAGATTGATCTTAAATCTTCATTCCCTATTCAGTTGCCTTTTATGTCTTCTCTCAGTTCTCGTCTGAGTGTCTTTTCCAAAAGGATCATTGCAGACCAGAATTCTGACTTTGAAAACAAAATAGAAAATGGTGCATAGCATTTCCTCATACATCTGTTACACGCAGGCATTCCTGTTTGATCTTTCCTCATCTATTCTTCCATTCTCAAATACACCAAGACTAGGTTTGGTGGCAATGACAAGCTCAAGACAAATGTAAGTCATCATACTGTCATTTTTTTCTTAGCTTCTGCTGAATTAATGCCTCCCTTGCATTCTAAGTCCCTTGTTTACATACTGTGGTGCCACATTTTCTTTCTTTAACAGAGAAACTGTGTTCCAAACCTTCTATTGTTACTTAATGCTCTCTGGAGTTATGTTTGTTGTTGCCTGTAGCTTTGTTCCTTTTAAGCGTTTACCTACTTCCTTTTATCCCTCAAAGTGCTTCATATTGTTTAAATTCCACAGGACGTTTATTTATCTATTCCCTCACTTTTGTTCTGTATTCTCATGTGTCTTCATTATTTCACCCCTTTTGAATAATCTGCAAACCCTTCAGAGCTGCCGAGTTGTGTTACAGAGCAGAAAAGTTGGGCTCTAGACCTAACTAAAACAGCAATACATAAGGACTCTCACTTGGCCATTTGATGAGTCTTTTCTCCATTGCTCTGGCACAGAGGTGAAGGTGGTGCATAAGCTGGACGTTTGATTCGGTGGTAATATTGGAAGGTTTGTGATTCACCAGTTCAGAAAACACAGCTCCTCATTTTTTTTTTAGGAAAGCAAGCAAGTCTCCAGCACCACATTCAGATAAATTCAGAATAAAACACACAACTTTTGCTAAAAAATTGGTAATCGTTAAAAAACATCATTTCATTAGACCATCGACCATTTGGTGGTCCAGGAAACACACTGTGAAACATCTGAAAGGTGGCAATGCTGTGTGACATTGGTTCGTTCGAATAAGCAACCATCTGAGGAGGATGTATATCCATCATAATTCATTTCAGAACTTCACCCTCAGAAGCTAATGACATTAATGACAGCTAATTCTACTTAGGCCTGATGGTGGTGGTGACTACAGCTTGTAATCAAGCGTTGGAAACAACCCACTTGATAAATTCAGGAATGCTGAGCCAAATCACCTACTGCACTGTTGATGTTAATTAAAATTGCTAGTGATCGATGCTTTTAAAAGCATGAACTGCTGGTGTTCTTCATCACTATTTATTGTGCATCATTTCAGTGGTACATCTATTTCCTTCATTTATAGCTTGCGGAGCTGGGGGGGGAGGATGTTTTGCCATTGTCATGCATTGGCCTAAGCTGGATTTATTATTTGGGAGACCTATTCCAATGTCATCAACACCATCTGAAGGTTTTCTGCAGGTACCGGAGACCATGGAAATAACTTATCCCATTCTGGCTAATTACTCATGAATTTTGACCAAAAAGAACTCTGTCATAGCTCCACAACACCCCTAGTCCCTGAACTGGGATATACGAGTACGATTTATCATCGTCCCTTTGCAGTGCAGATGTACTTTAGGTAAATGAAACCATTTGTCTTTATTATCTCCTCAGTAAGAAAACCAAGCCCTGTGTTTTCCCCTGTTGTAGGGCTTCTCTGAATAAATATGCAAAGGATCATTTCCCAAAATGATGTTCTACCAAATCCCCTTGTACTTAGTCCTGCTAGAGAAGGGAGAGCTGAGATGGTTTATAAAGTAAATGCACGAACCTTGCAACTCTAGATGAGGTAGTTTGGAGAGAATAATGGGATGTTACACAAGTGTCGGGGAGATTTTGGTGAAATGAGAGGCTCCAGAAAAGGCTTTGGAGTATAAAATACCAAGTTAAATTCTCACTAGTACCTAAATAACAGCCTGGACTTAAGAACATTTCCAAACAAATGAAACGTTAGAGAGCTTGGGCTGAATTGTGGAATATTTTGTAAGTTAAAGATAACAATTCCTTTGTAATTCTGAGTTGTGAATAGTCCCTATTTCAGTAGTTAAATTGAAAAGGGAGAGTAGCAGGTAGGCAGGAATACTCAGCCTATCTGAATACAGTGTATATCTGAATGCATCAGTTGGAAAGTGCTTGAGCACTCCTTTGCAAGCTGCCTGTGGAAAGGGCTAATGTGAAGCAGAACATAGAATAATGGAATCCTAGAATGCATTGATTGGAAGGGACCTCTCAAGGCCATCTAGTCCAGTCCCCTGTACAACAAGCAGGGACATCTCTAACCAGAACAGATTGCTTAGAGCTCCATCAAGCATGACCTTGAATGTCTGCACGGATGGTGCCTCTACCACATTTCTAGGCAGCCTGTTCCAGTGATCCACCACCCTCAGATTAATGAACCTTTTCCCAATGTCCAGCCTAAATCTTTGCCTATTCAGCTTAAAACCATGACCTCTCATCCTATTGTTCAATGCCCTTGTCAACAGTTCTTCCCCAGCCTTCTGATAGGCCCCTTTGAGAGATTAGAAGATCACTCGGTCCGCCTTCATCAGAGAGGCGTTTCAGCCCTCTGAGCATTTAGTGGCCCCCTCTGGACTTGCTCCAACAGGTCCTTCTTGTGTTGGGAGCTCCATAGCTGGATGCAGTGCTCCAGGTGAGGTCTCACCAGGGCAGAGTAGAGAATCACCTATCTTGGTTTGCTGGCCACACTTTTAATGCAGCTGAGGATGCAGTTGCCCTTACGGGTTGCAATTGCACATTGGTGGCTCCTGGCTAGCTTCTCATCCACTAGGACCCCCAGGTCTTTTTTCAGAAGGCTGCTCTCTGCCATGTCTTCCCCCAGCCTGAATTGATACCACTGGTTGCCCCAAGCCAGGTGCAAGACCCTGGGTGTTGCTTAGTTCTTTGATTTACAGTGGAACTGGTGGCCGGCTTTGGGAAGGCTGAACTCAAAGACTTCCTAAAAGGTTCTTTGTAATACATCAGCCATATAACCATTCCATGTACTGGTATGAATGTGTAGGTGGTGATGTTTAATTAAACTATTCCTAGAAAGAGTTACTGGGTTCTCTCTGTCTGTGCATACATTTTTCACCATGGTGTGCGCTAAGAGCATGACAGTGCCAAGGTCAGCAGTGAATTTTTCACTGAGATGTCTCACCGAGTGCCTTCTGTTATGCAAAAGAAGTTGAATTTCATTAGAGAAATGGCAGCTGATCAAGATTAAGAGCTCTTCCAAAAATTAGTAAGCAGTAGCGGTACTGTTAATAGCCCTAAGATGTCTCCATCAGTAGAAAGAACTGGTTTAAGCTGACAAAAAGCATTAACTGCTATGAATGCATGCCCAGACCTTTGTCTTTAAAAAAGGTCTCTGGAAACCTTCTGTAACCCTGACTGTATGTTGGATTGCTATTTATTTTTTTTCTTTCACTGAGTGGCTCAGAAGGTCGTCTTTTTGTAAGTCCTGTGGGTTCTGTGGGCATCAAGGAAAGCACTGCCCTGAAAGAGAATTAGTCAATGAGCTAAGTTCACATCCAATGATAGCTCCATTAGAATAAGAAAGGGGTTTTTATCTGTAAGATGGTGGAAGGCATTGAAACTGTAAGTATAGGGTATGTGTCCAATAGGCCACTTTTCTCTTTTTCCCAGTGTTTTCCTTGCATGTTCTAGAGTGCTTATTAAGCTCTTGCAGTGTATGTTGTTCTGATGTTTGATGCTGAAGAATGACTCAAATCCCTCTAATGCAGCAGACTCTCTTAGTGGTGAAGAGGAGGCTTGCAGCAATACCTCTGTCCTCATCTGAGGAGAAATAAATAAAACCTTTCAAGGGCTCTTGAGCACAATGGCATTGAGCAGTTGCTGGCTACATGTTAGGGAATATTTGTTTTTACAGAACCAAAACAATATGAAATAGTTTGCCTCTCGACCAAGCTGATTGTAATTGTGACTTTTCCACAACTATTGTGAGGGAAAAAAATTGGCTTGGCTTGAAGCTATTTGAGTCAAGCTCATGTGTTGTGCATCTGAAGGGCTGGGCTCTTCTCAGTGGTGCCCAGCAATAGGACAAGGGTTAATGGGTTTAACCTAGAACGTAGGTGAGAGTAACAGAGCCTTGGAACAGGCTGTCAGGGAGGTTGTGGAGTTTCCATCTCTGGAGAAGTTCAAAACCCACCTGGATGTGCTCCTGTGTGATCTGCTCTAGGAGAACCTGCTCTACAGGGGAGTTGGACTAGGTAATCTCCAAAGGTCCCTTCCAACCCTACCATGCTATGCATGTCAGAGAAGAGTGTTTCTTAAACTTTTTGAAATGGCTTGCAGAAATAAATCTCATAAACTCTCAGTACCCAAAATTTCTTCAGTCATCCTAATGACTGCAATACAAGTAATAATTAAATCTGAGACCGGAGAATGGAAGGTTCTGCAAATATTGTGGTACATAGCACAGCACTGTGTTGATGTCAGAAAACAACACTGGTGGGGTAATCTTTTGCTGCAGAAGAGTGTAAAAATTTGAAGTTTCAGCAAAAAGATTGACATGGTTTTCTATAAACTTTCATTTCTGCTGTGATGTGAATCATCACGTACTTGGAGCTTCACCGCAGAAGTGCTCAGCTGTTGCTACAAGCCATTTAAATGTGCTCATTGCTCATCATGGTCCTTGGCTTCTAATCAGTTCAATGCAACAAAAATGATTAAAGGGTTATGGAAAGTTGTAATTTAAAAGATAAAAACACTGGTATGCTTTGAAATCTAAAGGCAACGTTTGCCATAGGGAGCAGTACCGGACAAAGCCCCAGCTGTGGAAGAGATGCAAGGAATTGGAGGCTAACCACAGGAGTAAGCCTGCCTTGTTCAGTGTGATGCTCTGTCTACAGAGAAGTGTTTATTATGGATAGATTCTGGAATCATAAGCTGTAGCAGGTACCCTGGTGTGCAAAGCTGATCTGCTGGTTGCTTTGTATTGCTTGCCTTGGTTTGTACCTTTGCTCCTGGCAAAGTAACATAAAGCCATAGATGTTTGGTTGATGGGCTGGTGTGTAAGAGCTTGATGGAGGAAGCTCTGCGTTTGGTTTTGATTGCCTGAGAGAAGGTTAAACACTTTGGCACACTGCAAGCTTGGAGCCAGTCCTGTAGTAATGTCCAGCACAGAAGGCGGCACACTTGAGGAGGTAGGAAATCAAATCTAGAGAGGCTCTGATTATGGGATTGCTGACAGAAGCGGAAAGACCGAAGGATAATGTCAATTTTTAAAAACTGAAATTTAGGTGATCAGATGGGTTATGTGATTTTGTTTTAGAGTGTTGTTGGAGTTCCAGAACCTTAGAACTGGGAGGAGGAAGAGTAGACAGCAAGTGTAGTTTTTAAAACTCCAGCATTACTTTTTAGATGATTTGTGGGTCAAGGCAAAACAAAAGCTCAGAAGAAGCCTTGAAGTTGACTGAAGCTTGCAGCCTCTGTGGAAAAGGCCAGGATGAGAGGCTGATGAAGAAAGAACAGTGGAGGCTGTCTGAAAGAGAAGAGGGAAAGGCAGTAGGGTTTTATCAAGTTGATATTTTCCTGGTACTGCTTGGAGGTTTATTTTTCCCTTAGAAAAATAGACAGAGGCAGACAAGAGGAGATGGTTCCACATAAAGCAGTGGCTGGAGTGCTTCAGTGAACTTGCAGAGGTCACGTACATACAAACATAAATATTTACACAAAGTGAAGTTTACTCCTTTCTATGTGACTCAGCTGTCATGAAACAGGTACCTCTGAATCCTAATTACTCACTTCCCACCTGTTACTTAACCGGTGTGGGCTGGAGGAGTGTGAGGTGCACAGGGATGCATGTAAAAATAGTAGGGACTGTCAATGGAAATCATAACCTTGCTCATTAATGCAGCAGGAAAGGAGCTGTAACTTTTCCCTGGTATGTTCAGAGTCAGTAATTAGCCAGTGACATTGTCAGCATTGCACTCGTATTTTTATAGGAGCTGCGAATGAGCTGTTCCTAGGTGATTCGCCGCTCTGTTGTAGATGCTTGTGCTTTAGTCCATGCAGAGTTTTGAAATGAAGCAGAGGGGAAAAAAATCCTAAACTGTTGCGAAGCAGAATGATACAGAAAAAAGCTGAACCAACAGGCTGGCATAACTGCACTGTTCATGATGCCGTGAGCAGCGGGACTCTCTTTGAGTGTGAGTGATTCACCTCTTTGACCTGCACACATGTACCTTGGTGGACCATCATGGTGATGTGCATCACCTTCCTCTGCTCTTGTGGGCTGCAAGGGCCAAGGGGCTCTCAATGTGCAGGCTGGCTGCATGAAGCTCATTTCTGAGCCTGCTTTTCAGCTTCCTACAGTGCTGGTTGCTGTTTCTTAGGGAAAAATGTTATGTTTTCTGTTTTCTTTGCTCCTTCTTTTCCTATAGTTGACACAGGAGGCTGAGGGAGAAATTACAAAGACATTATTGCAAGACACTTGCATGCATCTTACATGGTTTCCTCACAGATGCACATTTTCACGTGGTTATCTTCGTTATTAAAGAGACAATGTTTACAACATGTGTGGTTTCCCAAGTCTTTTTATATGGTATTACCCAAGTTTCTAAGGCGAGCATAGGAGCTTATCCCGAATTATTGTTAATTAGGGGGTGTATTGGGATTTTTTTGCCTTGTTACCCAGATAAGCGTAACAAATGGAGAAAGGCTGATTGACTTATCGTGCTCAGTTTATCTGAATGCTTTTGATAGCATTTGACATCATTTTACTAAATGTGATGGAGAAAGAACGGAGCGCAGTGGAATGTTTTGTTCTTCCTGGCGTGTTATTCTTGGTAAGCGTCTAGGGTGCATTTAGATAAACTACAGTGCTAAGTCTGAGTGAGAAAGCCCTAAATATCCAGTGAATTACTCCTATTTGCATTGAGAAATTAACTGTAATTAGCATTCAGGTTTTAATGGCATTGTATTTGTGAAGCTGATAAGGCCTCTGGGAGTGTGATTGCAAGAAACTTCTATTGTTTACTGTATGCAAATCTAGCCACTTAGCTTTAATTAGAGGTTGAAACCTGGAGCAATTATCAGCAGTTGCTTTAGTATTAATGAGCTTGACAGAGCTGTCTATCACAGTGTTTTATATGATTGAGAATTAGACTATTGAATCCCAGTCGATTCACTGTTCAAAGGACTTGCAGCAGTCTTCGTCAGGCAAACCCATTTCATTTAAGCATTCCATACGTTCTGCTCGTTCCTGTCATTGGAAAGACTCAAAGCCCTTATAAATTTGTATAGCTATTTTCCGCATGGTGGTTTGAGAATATAGGAGAGAATTTCTTTTAAAGTTTACGTTGCAAATAACTTCTAAAATAATATGAATGGTTCTAAAAGCAGTTATATGGTTGCAATATACAATTTAGATGCTTGACATCTGAATAATACAGTTTACGATAGCTTTGGCTGATGAATTTCCTCACAGGATTAGCTGATGTCTCTTCTTACAAGTGATAGTGCTGCAAACTTCTTCCACATCCTGGGCTTGGTAGAGGATAGTAGGAGATGTCTAAGGGAAAGTGTCAGAAAACTAACCCTGCCCAGCCCCTTCAGAGGTTTTTTGTTTCATGCTCTGTGGAAGCGCTAGCCATTAGTGTCTTCTGTTGCTACTCCCTTTCGTGTTTGGGAGTTGTTTTGGTTTTTTGAAAAAAAACAGCTGTTGTATGGGAGAATTAAAACACGAAAGAATCAAAACCTTGGAAAATGGTGCTGGAAGTTAGTAATTCACTTGGTAACTGGGTGAAGTTAGTAAACACTCTGAAAGTTGTCTGGGTTTTGCCCATTTCTTTTGAAAAAGTTCTCTCCTTACAAGCCTTTCAGCAACTGCAATAGATACCACATGGAGGTGTGTGTATAAACATATAATGTATAAAACAGGCATGCATACAAATACAAAGCATCTATTACATGCTTTTTAATTTTCTAAAGTTTTAGTTGCATATAAAAATATAATCATGAGCTTGCTTGTGCTCTGGCAGATGTGTGGCTTAAATGAAAGCACTGCTTGTGTTCTTAGCATCTCCTACCTTCCTCGGCGTGTAAAAAGTGTTCCAGCCATCTAAACTATGGACCTCCGGGACACAACGTGCTGGTTTAGTTGCATGTGTATTTGAATACTGGATGTTGGAGGGGGTTGTCAACAGAGATGCGAGATGTAAGCGTTTACAGAATAGTATTTTATGAAGTGTTCTTGAGCAGCCCCAAGTTGGTAAGTGCAAGGTGGGGCAAGTTCTGGGAATGGTTTATGGCCAGGGAGGAAGTACCTTGGCTGAGAGTAGCGCTGCCCTACCATGCAGATGAGCACTTGGTTGGGTGGACTGGTGCTACTACAGGATGTTTTGTCTTCTGCCATGGGTTCAGGTTCTCTTCAAGTCCCTGTGCTGCTTCTCAGGTTCTCTTCCAGTCCATCCAGCCCAGCTGTCCCTCACAGGACAAAGCTGAGTTGTGTGTTTAGTGTTGGAAGGATCACATTGAAAAAGAAAGCCTCTTTTTTTTATGGAGAAGACAACTGTCACAAGTTTTGAAAGTCTAAGTAACGATGCGTGTTCAAATTACTATCTTTGACAGCTAAACACTGGGGGGAAGGTAGTGTGTGCTGAATCCCGTTGTTCCAAGTAAGTCAGCTGGAGCTGGGTGGAGCAGAATGATGAATCAGATATGATTCCTCCAGCAAAACCAGCTTCTAAACCATGTGCTTTTTGGTGAAATTATGCTTTTTAATTAATTTTCTAGGTAAAGAGGGTTGAGGTTAGGGCACTAACGCTATATGACACAATCACTTGTTTATGTTGTACTGGTTTGCTAAGTAGCTGCCTTGTATAGGATGTGTTCCATACAGTGATATTTTGAGCTATTTCATCTTTGAGAAAAGGCTAGTTAGGCATCAGCAAATAAGTAATCCAGCTGGCTGATTAGAAGCCATTAATTACTAACTAGCTCTCAAATCATCACTCTTCCACTTCTGGCCTGTGAGTCATTGCTCTGATTGTCCATAGCAGAGCCAAATTTGGTGTAATCATGTGTAATAGTAATCTATAATTCACACAGTGTCTGGTAATTTTATTTAAACAGCAGACCACACAGGCTACTAAAGGATAAAAGACATCAGCACGTAAGTTACTCACCTTAATGAGTTTGAGCTGTTTGAGCTGTGCTTTGCCAGTTCATCATTAAATAGTGCAAATGGGATCTATTTTGTCCCTCTACCCTCTGGTGTAGGAGGAAATTAAAAAATTGCTGCATATATAATTTCCTATTGATAGTTTCCTTGCTATTAACTTTATAATAATACCGTGTGCAGTTTTCACTGCCGAAATTACATGCAGCATTCATTCTTCAAAGGTTTCGTTGTTACCATGTTTTTCAGCAAGGAAACGGTGATTTAGACTTGCCCTAATTCACTTGGAAGGTTGTATGTAGTTATCAGAAAAGGAGAAACTAGATGTTTTGTTGTCATTTCGTTTTAGTCAGTTCTGCTAAGCTTTTGAAGTATTTTTGGCTTGCAGGCTATTTACCGTTATTATATAATTAATTTTGTTCTTTAGCAGAACCTACAGTAAAACGTTTAACATTTATTATCCTTATTTATGGCTCCTATTAGTTACTATTTTCATAAAGATAAAAGACCGATAAATACCAGTAAATCAAAACCATGTTAAGCCATAGTTACCCATCCAGTCAGGCAACGTTTCTGGTGGTGTTTAGGACTCTTGTTCTTGTTTATGTCCCATTACTCTTTTGTATTTATAGCTATTCATCAGTGACAGCTACATCAAAGTTTTTCAAATAGGCAACATGATACCATTTCTTAAAGTCTTCCTGGGACAGCACTTGGTGTTGATGTGTTGTTTCATAAAATCACAGAATCATTAGAGATGGGAAGGGACCTCGAAAGATCGTATAGTCCAATCCCCCGCCACAGCT
>VZRI01009426.1:283270-387610 GCA_013397515.1 Upupa epops | reverse complement strand
TTGCTTTTTTGAGGCGTGCAGCAGCAATATGCAATAATAAACCTTTCCAAGTACATCCCAGCTTTTGTTGAGCCATCTGGTTTATCCTGTAAATAAAATACGTAACATTTGGGAAGGCATTTATAGCCTATCTAGTGTTGATGCTGTTAAATTTAAATTCTTGTAAATGTAATAATGTTTTCATTCATAGTCCCTTTATCAAATTGCACAGGAGCACCAGAAAGGTGTTAGTGAGTCCGGCTGAGATAAGTCTCCGTGTCTGCTCTCAGAGAGTGGTCAGTCACAAATACTTGGAGAAAAGTGTGAGCGAAGGAGAAGGATGCAGCAGCATGAATATTTTGTTTGCGTTCCTTCATCTCTGCGAAGCACTGAGCTGCTGCTTTTTTGTAGAGTTACACATTACCCGAAGCTCTTGTTTCGGAGTTCTAATAGCTAAATTACAGCTTATCATTGTGTAATAAAGTCAGGAATGTTTTTTCAATGCGTGTTAATTTACGTTTGTCAACATAGTATTTCATCTGCCATTTCATCACCTAAGCAGCCAATTATTGTGGCATCTTCCCACAGCTGTTTGCAGTGGGATTCACTTTTCAGCTGTCTTGAATAGCTTCACCCAGACACAGGTCCCAGCCAAGGGACACGGTTGTTGCTGGGCATGGAAGGTGCTTTCTTTGTGGCTTGTTAGAGGAATCGGCAAAGAGGGATAACCTGGTGGTGGAGGTGAAACTGTCCTGTTAGCTTTAGGGTTTGTAACTCTCAAGAGTATTTGAGGAAGGGCTAGACTGCATTTAGCAGCATTAGATATGTGTTTGAGCTTTCTTAAGGTGTTTGAGGTGGCTCAGTGGATTGCCAAAGTCCGCCTCCCTTGACATGCTCATCTGAATTGGCTGCTGGCCTAGTCTCATTTTGCTCAATATGTTTCATTTCAGAATCACCTTGGCAGGGGTTGGGAGTATTTTTGTATGGGTTAAGACTTCTGATACAAGAAGCTCCTCTTGACAGGTCAGAGTCCAAATCTCCTACATTTTACAGCGTAACACTTCCTCCAGAAATCCTTGTGTAGTCCCTCCTCATTGGACTGCAAGTAAAGTTGTTTATCAGCATATCCTGCTACCGTGGCACTAGCTAAAGGCATCTTTGGTGAGCTGCTTACAGCAAACAGGCTGTGAATTTCCTTGTAGGAAACTCTACTAAACTACTGTCAACTTTTTCACGTAGATGCCCAAGAGAGCCATGGGGATGCTTGACTCCCAGCAGGAGTCCGAGTTAACAAGTGAGTGCTGGTGTGAAGATAATTACACGAGTTTCACTTGACATTTACTTCTTTGTCTTTCATTGGTGACTTAAAAACACAACTGTCAAAAGATTAGGTGTTTCCTGAGGGATGTGCCCAGGTAGCCAAGAAGGTCAACAGCATCTGGCTTGTATCAGAAATAGTGATTGTACCCCTGTGCTCAGCACTAGTGAGGATGCACCACAAACACTGTGTTCAGTTTCGGGTCTCTCACTGTACAAATGACATTGAGGTACTGGAGAGAGTCCAAAGAAGGGTAATGAAGCTGGCAAAGGGTATGGAGTACAAGTGGTATGAGGAGTCACCAACAGAACTGGAGTTGTTAGATTGGGGAAAAGGAGGTTGAGGGGAGACTTTATCACTGAAAGAAGGTTGCAGACAAGTGGGTTTTGGTTTCTTCTTCCAGTAGTAAGTGATAGGACAAGAGGAAACTGTCTTGAGTTGCACCATGAGAGGTTTAGGTTGTATATCAGGAAAAATATCTTCGTGGAAAAACTTGTCATGTACTGGAATAGACTGCCCAGGGAAGTGGTGGAGCTGTTGAACAGGTGTGTAAATGCAGTGCTAAAGGACATGGTTTAGTGGTGACCTGTCCATGCTGGGTTAA
Source organism: Upupa epops (assembly GCA_013397515.1). Classification (NCBI taxonomy): domain Eukaryota; kingdom Metazoa; phylum Chordata; class Aves; order Bucerotiformes; family Upupidae; genus Upupa; species Upupa epops. Next base: position 385,709 of record VZRI01009426.1, on the reverse strand, counting down.
TGGTTAGACTTCATGATTTTAAAAAACCTGTTCTGCCAAAATGGTTCTGCAATTCTAAGAAATGCCCCTCATTTCTGGTGGTGTTGCCTTGGATGGGGAAAACCCCCCGTGATCTATATACCTGTTCATCACTAATTTAAGAAGCAGCAAGTATTTACCTTTAGCCTGATGAGGATTGTGAGGGCATATTTGTATTTTAATTATTTTATGATCTGCCTTCCGAATAAACTTTCTCCTTAGAAGAATTGGAGTGGGATGGGTCAGCAGAGAAATGGAGACAGGACATAAAATACAAAGCAGTGACAAAGGATGTGGCTGAGTCATGGGGCTGTGTCTAACTGATAAGGTTTTGCTCTTAGAAAACCAACTTTAAATAAAAAGCAAAGCCTTGTCCTCTCGCTCCCCAGGCTAAGTGATGCTTCAAAACACTGTCAAGGTGTCATGTGAGATTGTACATTTTCATAAATTCTATAAAGAAACACTAAGAAAGGTTTAATAGAGGATTACTACTGAAGAAAAAGCATGATGAGTGCTCTAGTCATTTAAGTGACTACTGTGGGACAGCTTATTTTCTCAATAATTGGCATTTTTAATTATTTTTGATAATTTATCTTTTGCCAGAGAACAATGTGTCAGTTGAAAGCAGCAGCTATAATAATTTCCCTGAGAGTTTATTCCTCTTACTGGGAACTTCTAATAAAGATATTTTTTTAATCATTAGCCATTACATTTTTAATGAAATTTGTATTTAATTAGAATTTTATCAGTTTTCATTTGTCCTGCAATGATGTGAGAGAATTAGGAGGTTGATGCAGTCCTCATAGTCAAGGACGCATTGCTCTAAATCTGTCCGTGTCTTGGAGTCTTGCAAAACTGGTGATTGGGTGGCTTTCTAAGATGCACATAAATCCTTGCTCAGTGTTGGGAAGTGATAGACAGAAGGTTTTGAAATAGAAACAGGTTGTGACAAAGCAGTTGGCAGCAATACTTCTTTCAGAAGATTCATTAAAAGTCTTAAAATCTGATCTCAGGCAGGAAAAAGCTGTTTGTTATTTCTGAATGATTTCTGAAGGACCCCGAAGAGATGCAGCAGTGTAACTGTTTTATTAATCACATTTTGCTGCTGCTTCGCCCACTGGAACTCGGATGGTCAGGGGTGTAGTTCACCCTTCTGTGTTCCTTGCTCTCATCTCTATGGTTGTTAACAGGTAACGTTTTGGTCCGGCTGAAAATTTGGGCAGCTTTTACTGCATTGTGATTCCAGTGATGGATAGATTTACATTTCTGTGTTGGAAGATTTGAGAGGGAGTAGTTTTATTCAAGCCTTGGTTTGGGTTTTTTTAAAATGGATTTTCTCAAGTTCTAATTCCATTTTTAGAAGAAAAAAATGATGATTGAAAATATCCATTCAGGTAGTCCATTGAAAAGTTGTAATGAGAAAATACAGAGAGTGGAAGTGGTTGTCAGTGGAGTCGAAAAGTTATAATATAAATGCTATACGGGGCTACGTCATGACTAAGCATCACAGAAAAAAATGAATATTCTCTGTAATAAAAAGCCTGTATGGATGTTTTTCTCTGCCTTATTCAAATGTGAAACAGCCATCAGTCTGTCCCAGTTCCATTCAGAAGCTTCACAGGTTTTATAGTTCCTTGCCATTTTGAGACAAAGAATTGCAAATACATCATCAGTTTTCTTTCTGCAGAAAAGCTCCCGTCTCTGTTTCATTGTTAGAGCTTCCCTTAATTAATTAAGAATTAAGAAAATTCAAGCTTTATTGAGACCACTGGCAAGAAGGCTCTTAAGTCACATACATTTATTTCTGAATAGTCCTGTAGCAGGGAGTTCCACAGTTCAATTGTAAGTTATTGATAAGAGGGTTTGAGGCAAACAAAGGAACACAGTAATAATGTGCCTTTTATATATTATTTACTTTGTCTGTACTTCAGTCTGCTTTGTTATGCATCTTCCTTCAGGCCTAAGAGTACACTGAACACACATGTCCATTTGAAACAATCCAGCTGGCAAACCAAAAGCAATGCAGCAGTGCCATGTAGGCATGAGCGCAGGCTGCTCTGCTCTGCTGAACTGCACATAACCCTGTGCCATGCAGATGCAGCCTAAGGTAAATGATTCCAGTCTTAGTCAGTTTTCATGAGGGCTTTTCTAGGCAATTCAGAAGGCTTTGAACTTCTCCTAATTCTACAAAAAACTTCTGGTGGTACTTGGTGTGTTCTTAACCTCTTAAGTCATCTGTGCTGACTCCTACCTACCTCTTGACCCAAGTGTTTCCAGTACCTTGGGTTTTCCTCACAGCAGTGATCTTAGTTAACATTTTTGCAATATCAAAATACATAGGAACTGTTATGAAATGTTTGTTATCTTTAACTCTGGGTTAACCTGATTTTATTAATGTCAGTCCCTGAACTTTAGGTGAATGCTTAATGTGGTCCAATATCCTTAGATAGTTTATTCCTCCACTTTCTCAACCCTCCTTGAGACTAACTCTGCTTTCTTTCCTGTCCCTCTATGTCCAAAGAATTGGTTGGAAAAGCTGATAGTTTCCTGTGGTCTCACAGTGCACAAAAATCTGCAGGGAACAGACCTAGAATTTTGTAAGGTTTAAAGACATTTACAGCATAGAGGAAACCTGCTGTCACAATTTGCTCTATTTCTAGAACGGGAGTTTTCCAGAGAGCAGAGGCTGAAACTGTTGTTTAAGTGAGGACAGAATTGCCAAAGCAAAAGTCTTTCAGAAATAGCATCCCTTTTGGTTTGGGATAGCAAATAACAGAATCACAGAAGTGCTGAGGCTGGAAAAGAGCTCTGAGCTCATCCAGCCCGGCCCATGACCTAACATAATCACAATCAGCTAGACTAGGGCACTAAATGCCATGTCTGGTCTGTCCTTAACACCTCCAGGACTGGGGACTCCACTACTGCCCTAGGCAGTCCATTCCACTGTCTAATCACCCCTTCTGTGAGGAAATGCTTCCTAAAATCCAACCTAATTCTCCCCTGGCACAGCTTCAGGTCTTGCCCTCTCATTCTGTCACTAGTTGCCTGGGAGAAGAGTCTGACCCCCCACACACACCTGACTACCCTTCAGGTAGCTGTGTAGAGTGTTGTTGAGATACTTTGTCCTCTAAAAATCAAAGCACACGTTTATTTTCTCTTTAGGCATAGTTTTAAGTGTGCTTTATGCTGATGATAGTGCTCATGTTTTGTACTGGAGGGGAAGAACTACAGCAAGAGTAACCGTGTAGGTGGCCCACCAACGTCCTTTCTTTGTGTGTAAGGCATTAAAATAGATTGACTGTTACTAACAAAATACCACTATATTTTAGAGTCATGAAACTCGAGTTAAATGATCAGAGAGGGTTTTATAGGGAGAGGTGGCGAATGTTAATCTCAGAGTTGTTTCAGTATTCTAACCGCTCTGGAAGTGAGGAAAATGAGGTTCTTTAAAATGCCGTAAGGCACAGCCCGTGACCAAACGCATTTCACAGATTTTTCTATTCAGAACCTTTCAAAAATATAAATGCACAATATTAAATGTTAATGCATAGGTTTGAAGGATTGTTTGTTTGAGTTGCAGAATGTTCTGTACGAATAGATAGTTTGGAAGAATTACGCTTCTAATTATGATTTGTAGCCACTTAACAATATGAGAAACAGAAGAGTCTCATCGGTATGATGTTATTGATGATACACGTTAAAAGGAATAGATCAATCTCTTCATTAGTTATACCAACACTGCACAGCTTAAGATGACAGAGTAGGACAGAATGACTGGTTGCTGTAACATGGGAGGACTTCGGAAGAAGCTGGAGTGGTTCGCAGCAACTGCAGAGGTGATTCTTTCTGGGAGTGGGCCAGACCACAAAAGTTTCCCTGTGTTCTGTCTTTCCTTTTTCTTTCTCTGACTTTTTTCAAACCTGTTCTGGTTTTTCTCTCCTCTTAAGCAGCTGATCTCTCTTGTTAGGTTTTCCCATGTCAACTAGCTACCCTGAAGCTGGAAGCCATGAGGAAAAGTCTGGTATCGGTTTTATTTCGCTTTTCACAAAGGCAAATGTTCTAATCCATCTGCAGGGACAGACACGGCCAGAGCTGAAATAAAGCCTCCTCTGTAAATAATGCGTGGTTTAGCTCATGTTTTGTCTTCTGATGTCAGACATAAATGGGGCAAGAAGAGCAGGAACCTGAGGCTGGAGTCCTGTCATGTCCCCAGCTCTTTCTCAAAGTCTTGAGTGAATCAAATTAATTGTTTAAAGCATTGCAGTGACTTAGGAAAGGAAGTGATGATTTAGACTCTTGGGTTAGCTCCCTCTAACATTTAGTACTCATTCATTCGTAAATAAATTCCTAGATTTGTAGCGGTGTGCTGTGGGCATAACTGGTGACTGGTCCGTGGCAACTCATTTGGACACAGGCAAAGTCATGCCTTACAATGAGCAAATTCTTCCCATGCTGGAATGCTCACTTATTCTCTGTCTTTTGCTGGAGGTGAAGAAAAGGAAGCAGCTCCTCCTACATAATTAATGTAAATACAAGCAAAGTATAACTTTTTGGTTTACTGTGTTAATTGGGGTTCTGTGTGACCTCTTAGCAGTGACTTCTTGCCTGTGAAAATGAGGCTGGAGGTCCAAGGTAGCAAAAACTAACTCCAGTGATCCTATCATACCTGCCTGAGCAGTATACCGCTCCTCTCTCGAGAAACAGGACTGGGTTTGTCACTGTTGTTCTTAAGGGTTACATCCTCCATTTATAGTTTCAAAAAGCTCATCAAAATCAAAATACTTTTCACGGGAAAACATAATCACTTACCACTGAAGGATTTTCAACTCCCAGCTGTTTTGGTACCGGAGAAGTTGAACAGAAGTGAGTTTGAAATGAAAGTTGTATGAAAAATAAGTTTCAACTGTTCATGCAAAAATGGTTGAATCAAGTTCTTCAAAGTACCTCCAATAATTCAGATGGGTGCAAATTTCAGACTACCTTGAGGCTGAAATAGCCTTAAATAGAAATGCTGGGGGTTTAGACTGCTCTGCATGCTTCTCCATCTATTGTAAAGTGTCTGAGAGAATTTAGTGTAATAATAATCTGGAAAGATCCATTTAGCAAGAGTGTAGCTCTGTGAAGGGATTGTATTAAGCTAAATAACCTGCTGAATCTGGGACACTCAAACATTAAATACAACTAATTCTTTTCAAGAAACATGTAAAAATTAACAAGGACAGTTGATGATGCAGGGTAGATTTTTAGATTCCAATTTCTTTAATGCTTTTTGCCTTTTCCCCTTTCTGTCAGTTGCACTGTGAAGATCCCTTGGAGACTGTATGTAGTTCTAGGGGCCTTATAGATTCTTCTTGTACAAATTCTCTGCATTTTTGCAGACTTTTTTTTAGCAACACTGCTTACACCCACTTCAGCGAGTGATTCAGCCTGAGTATACTTTATCCAGCACGTGATTAGAAAAAGACCAACTGAACAGCAAGTTGAGGCGTTAACAACCCACTGACTTATGTGAAGTAGGTTAAATCTCTTAGAAATATCTTCTTGGGGGACCTGCAGTCACAGCTTTGTCAGTTAAGGTTCAGCCTGTCCTCTGTCAAACTGCTAGAAGCTTCTCTTCAGGGGAGAAAGTGAGGCTGATGTTCTGGTGCACATACACACCTCTAGGAGCAAGAGCTGCAGGCTCCAGCTCTGCTACCAGGTGGATTGTGATATCATTACATGCTAGCCATGTGGTTTTAGTCCTGAATCATTGCCTCGTTGTAGATGTTACTTTCAAATCCGTTTGGAATTAATGAAAGCTTGTTTAGTCCACCTGTATGTCATTGGTATTTGCAGATTTGTCCTCACAGAGGCAAGTTTCCAGAGCCTCAACAGAGGTTACTAATGCTGTGGACTGCCAGTATCAAACATGCTTTGCAGCTCTCCAGAACAGCATTACCTTGGGGGTACTTCACTAAACCAGTTTTGGTGTGATTTCCAGATGTCTTGGAGTGGATGTTTAAGGCAGTCTTCCAATCTCTACCATTTAACATCTTTTCTTTGTAATCTTATTTCTCTTTTCAACAACCTTCAATACCTTAACACCTGAGAGATTTTAAATATTGCCTTTATTACTGAAGTGCATCCAGGCAGCTGTAGTCCCTTACTCTGGATTCAGCACTAAGGTAGGACTTCCCTTACCTGCATCAGGCCTGATGTGTTTCCTCCCCCAGTACTAACACTGGTGCGCAAAGGTGTTTCAGGAGGCCACTACTGACCTATGAAAACGAGGCAAGAGCCTTTGCTGACAATTTGGGAGATCAGGTTTAGGATATTGATGTTTATTCTTCTGTTATAGAATGCTTTGGGTTAGGTGGGACCTTCGAAGCTCATCCAGCTCAAATATATAGAGGAGCAAAGGTATTTTCTTGAAACATGGTTCTATTTCTTGTATGAACAAGTGGGCAGCTGATGTCTGGCAAACTCCTGTTAACAAATCTGTTAACAGCTTGACTTAATTTCTTTGCCAACAATTTCTAGCTCTGAGGTAGTTTTATTACTTTTTTGCTCTTAATTTTGTAGGTTGGTTAATTAAAGCACTGATAATAAAATGCTTAAAGGACCAGTTTAGGAAAGAGTTTCTAGTTCTGTTTGGAATGGATCAAAAATCTGCAAGATGTGGGAACCCTGCTTTAAGCTAAGGAAGAGTCTCCTGGAAATGATAATCTTCCAGGTTTTCCTGGCACTGCATCTTTTCTTTAAACTTCGAGTGGTTTTGTCAGCCTCTTCCTCACCTTCTCCTGATGTCCCAGTTTTACTTATCACCTGTAGTGAAATACTAATTTGATAATGAGTGTGAAGAGAGAGACTGGTGCTGAAGATTAGGGGATGTTTTTCATTATGTGGAAGACTCTGGTTCCATGTTAGAGTCTGTTTAGCTCTATCTCAGCAAGTGGATGGTGAGTCTAACGTTGCTCTATAAACTAGAGCAACGTTAACTCCTCAGGATTCTGGATAGGGAAATTGTCTTGATGTATGTGGAAAAAAGAGCTGAACTGCCTTTATCACCTTATACCATATGTCCTCTTCTATACTACTGAAGGGAGAATATGCAAGAAATACGTATTGGTTCTCACTGGGTTTTAGAAGTCCTTACCTTCACATTATTTTCCTTGTTTATCTAAGGTCTCTTGTCAATCATAGCAGGAAGCTTTATCCTCTGGGTGACACAAGAGGAAGAAACATATATCATTTAGAAAGAGATGTCAAGAAGGCCACCTCTGGCATCAGTCCACTTCGGTCAACCCCCTCATCGGTGGGCTGGATGCTGTCATGATGGCTATGCTTGTAGCTGGAAAAAAACATGTAATATTGGAAAATTTGGGTGTCATTTGATTGCTTGCTCTAGGACAGCTGCTCTCTCTTTAGTCTCCTGAGTTACAGTGTCAGTCAAAAGTGCATAACGTTTTTGTTAGATGTTGAATTGCATTTTAATCTGGGCTTCATTGAAGACTATTGCAGATTAATGGCACCGTTCTCCTCTCTCACTGGAAGTTCGGTTTAAGATGCCAAAATGGAGCACTCACTGTCTCTGGGACTTGTTTTGAGTTTTCCTTCTGTGTGAAAAAACAAGCTTTGTGAGAAGAAAGAGCATGTTTCATATAGTGAAAGAAACCAGTCTCTATGGAATGTTAATGACTCTAATGACTAAAAATTATGTGATGCTTGATAGTTTTAATAATTTGTGAGGAGCTGCTGTTTTATCTTGACTGCAGAAAGCAGTTTTGTTGACATTTAAGAAAACCTTTTCTTCAGGGAAGGAATAAATCTAATTTTCATTTATTCTTTCATTTACTTTTGGTTCTAGGCAAATATTTTCAGATTATTGTCAAACAATTAAGGTAGGGCTCTGTTTTGGTTATCACAGAATATTAATTCCCTAAGATATTATTGTACACAAGTGAAGATTAGATAGCTTTGGGTAAAGGGCAGATGTCTTAGTGGTGTCTGGCATTTTTTTTATGATGTACCCTACAACCTTTGTTCTGATCTTTTCAAATCACATGGAGAAAATATTGAATCTAGGTTAGAAACAGGCAAATAGTTATGACCTTCATTTGAGGCATTGCACTTTTGTTTTGGAACAAAGATTTTGTTAGGCTGGGTTGCTATAGCTCAGAGTGACTGTAGCACTGCAGTTGTGAATAAACTACAGCAGGTAAATTAATTCCCGCTACTTTTGGCTTAACTTATCCAATAGGCACTCAAGACAGTAGTTCACAAACTTTTTGGATGAGATGGCTACTTTCAGTGTCTCGGTGTTTGTGGAAAAACATCTCTGTTCTTCATTCTCACATGTTGGAGAGCTGAGACATTGGCAGTTTTACTGGAGCAGCTGCAGGCAGTTGGCTGTGTCTTCCCGACCCTTGGCTGGGAATCTGTGACTTGGCACCCCGTCTGCTTTGGGGACAGAGGGAGGTCTTGCATGATGCCCTTCAAACATGAAGAAGTAACTGATGCAGCGTATGTGTGAGTGCTTCTCTGTACCAGTGCCTTTCTCTCTTCATATCCTCGCTGGGTTTCTTTGATCCACCTTTTTGTTTGTGACATTACCATAACTCAGAGATGGAATTAGTGACTGTGCTGCTTTAGTTCTTTTTGGATGTCATGCCTGAAGAAATAATTATCCCAATAAGTAAGGAACGTTTAACAATTGCATGCCTGCCATTAGCTTTTGATGAATGGTATGTAGCGTCATTTTTTTTCTCCCCTTCTCTTGATGCTTGGGCTGGCAGTTGTTGTTACTCTACTTGTGGAAGCACCTTTGCTGCTGATGCTGCGCCTCTTTCTAAGGCCAAACAGCTTTCTCTTTGTCTTCGTTTACTGTATATCTTAGCTCCACTCTCGATGCCATGAATCAGATGCATAATTGTATCTCATTACTTGAATCACCGATCTTTGTTAACTGCAGAGGATTTTTTGTCCTGCTATGACAAGACCTTTCATTAGCCATTATCTAATAAGACTTATCTTGACTGAGTAACTTGAGAATGAGGTGAGCTAAAATTTGTGTAAGGAGTCCCCATAAATTTGGCTGCATTAGTACCACAGGTGGACACGGATGCTATTTTAAGCAGAACATTGCAGAAGTAAAATTTGTTCCAAAGCTTTCTGGTCTGTGTTGAGATTTTTTCTGCCAAAGTTGCTGCAACTTTTACTATGTTTCTATTCACTTATTAAGCTCAATGTGAACCCAGAATTACTAAAGACACTGTTTCCTGTCTTCCTTTAGTCTTTCCAGGCTTAAAGGATGTCTGTGCATCCGTACATCACTACACGTGATGTATGGATGTCGATGTTATATATAGCATGAGTAAGATCATCCCTGATAGTTTGATTCTTTATTAAGCCAAGTGTTTTACTAATGTGCCATCCTGACAAATGAAAGGTAACTACTAAAGTATTAAACCACTGTTACATGAAAGAAAGAATACCCTAGTCCTGTAATACCGTGTCCCATAAGCTAATGATATGTTTCAGTCCATACTTATAACAGGTAAGAAATGTCCTTTAGTATTTTTGAGTTTACACCTCTCTCTCTGTTTCACACAAAGGATGCAGGTTGGCCTAATACAAAAGCAAACAGAAATGGAATAAAATGCTTGGAAGAAGCTTAGCAACTCTAGCTGAGTTGATTTCCTTTTCCATGAAGCATTTGGGATAGGAAACATTTTCTGGCTTTGAGTGTTTATCATTTTTCTATATAACCCAACAGGAGTGGATTCATTCTATGTGGTCAAAACGCGAGTGATGGCAGTATATACTTATGGAGAGAGAGTTTGGCACTGTCCAGGCAACAAGGACTATTTATGCTCAACTCAGCTGAATTAAATCTTTATGTTCTTTCCATAGGGCTTTTAAGTTATCACTACATACAATAGGATAGACTGGATTGGAATAAAAAAAATACCTTTGTGTTTCAAAACTTCTTTGGAAATAGCTGGTGGAGGCACACACGTACTGTTCTTGTGCGGTTGTGGCAGTTCCAGCCACAGCTTACCTAATTCATCTCTGATTTTGAAGGTAGCTTTCTTAGTAAAGACTTTCCTCCACACTTTCAAAAATGATTTGTTAAGTAAATACCAAAGCAATGTCTAAACAGTCTTGTAGACATGAAATGCTTTCCTCAGAGCTTTGCATGTGCTGTGCTGCCTTTAGTCCAATAGTGTTTGTTTGACTGTGGTGGTGGCAGTGTTGAAAGTTAAACTATTGCTGGTGGACTGGATGGTTGCCAGAAGTCCTTTGTAACCCCTGCCATTCTGCGATTCTGTGGTGCAAGCTCAGTTATTTAACTTCTACAGAACTGTTTGGGTCAAACTGTTGCAAGAATGAAATGTAAAGAAAATTGCTTAAAAATACAAAATAATGTACCTGCAACAGGGGGAAAAATGCATGGGCATTGTTGTAAGACATACATCTTATTCTCCTGTTATTGGATGTTATTTTATCTTAGATCAGCATTAGAAATGAATTGTAGTCAATGATCTTGTTAAAGATTTTCTAGTATGTTGAATTTGCTGAAGTCCATTGCAGGTCTATGTTGATTTCATAACAAATGTATGGAGTAGTGCACTGAAGTTACTGTGGTGCAAGTGGACATCCACTTCTGCAGTGTTTCTTTCAGGGCTTGGGTCTTCTATGTGCTCCGCTGTATACTCTATGAAGACCTAAAGATGTCTGCCCTTTTGTCGTCCTAACCTTAGGCCATGAAGTAAGTTAAGACGGGGAGACAGCAGGGTGCATAACGGAGATAAATGGATTTGCTGAAATCTCAAAATTGATTTCTGCAGATCTGAGGTTTCATCTGTGGGAGTGTGGGAAGGAAATCCATACTTCATTTTTGGCTTGGTTGGTGGTTTGAACTTTTTTATTATCTTAGTGGGTGCTAGTTTCTTCCCTTGCTGCTGTCAGGCTCACCTACTTGTACGCAGGAAAGCTGCAATAAGCGAGCTGCCCCAGAGATACAAGTGTGAAAGGACTTGTATCGCCCCCATCTCAGTGATGAATATGTGGTTTGTGTCTTACTATATATTACCATGCTAAATGATTTGAAGATCACAACTCTGGCCTCTGGATAAAAGTACCTCAAGTACTTGTGCCAGTCTGGTGGGTTTCTGTATTCATTAGAGGCTTGTACTGTGAGCTGTTAAGAAAGTGGGGTTATTTCTCCACTGTTAGCACATTTTCTACAGATCGTTATTGACACCAAGGACTTGAAAGTTTGAAAAAGTATTTGCAGTTATTTGAACCGTGTCTCTATAAGGGGCAAGTAATTGTTTTAAAATCATTTATGCAAGAGTAACTATGGATACACAGATACAGAGATCATTAGGGACTGGAAGGGACCTCTGGCTGTCATCGAATACAACCCCCCTGCTCGAGCAGGATTGTAGAACCTAATGCAGGTTACATAGAAATGTGTCAAGACAAACCTTAAAAGTCCCTGGAGAAGTAGACTCCACAACCTCCCTGGGCAGCCTGTTCCAGTGCTCAGTAATCTTTGCAGTAAAGATCTATTTTCATATTGAGATGGAACTTCCTGTGCTCCAACTCACACCCGTTACCCCTTGTCCTATCACAAGGCACAAGTGAAAAGAGATTGTCTCTTTCTTCTTGACACACGGTATTGAGATATTTGTATGCAGTGACCTTCTTCTCTCCAAGCTGAAAAGTCCCAGATCTCTCAATCTCTCCTCATAAGGCAGGTGCTCCAGACCCCTCATCATTCTCATGGCCCTCCTTTGAACTCCCCCAAGTAAGTCTCTATCCCCCTTGAACCAGGGAGCCCAGCACTGGACACAATATTCCATATGTGGCTTCACTAGGGCAGAGTAGAGAGTAATGAAAATGCAGGTACAAATGAACTCGGTGACCAAACACTACATTGAGAAAAAGAATACATCTTTTATTGTGAGAAAAATAAGCAATAATGAGTACACGATTTGCATTCCTTTTGTCCTCCTATACGTTATAGCAATAAGATATCATTAGAAGCAGTTCTGGCACTTTTACTCCATCAATGGCTGTACTGCTGTCCATTTGTACACTTAGACACGTCCAAGAGGTGAGTGTGTACTCAGAACAAAATGGGTTGTTTCTGAGGCAGGAGAAAATGGAGGTGATAGTTCATATTATTGTATGTGCCCTGATAACAAAACAGGGGGTTGGGATAACATAAAATCTGCTCATTTAGTGCTGTCTTGTCTTTTTTTTTGCCCTAAAATTAAGACAATTTTGAGGGTTTTTTAAAAGGGTGGGGAAAAAAAATCATCTCAATTAAGTGCAGCAGAATCGCGGTGGCCCAGCACAGTGGTGTGAATCATTAACAGAGGCTCAAAGTACTAACGTTTTCATATCAGTTCTCGTTAATATATTGGAATCTGTAAAAGCAGATAGGATTTATTATTTAATAATACGACCTTATCCTTTCCAGTGGCATGTGAAAAATGTTTGTCAAGGCTCCTTCAGTACTGACTTCTTTCCTACCTGCATAAAAAGTTGTAACTTCATGGAGTAGCTTCTTTATATAAAGAATTGTTTTCTGGTGTTTCTGTGACCATGTTTTTTCCCACATTAAATTTGCTTTCATTGTGAAGTGGAGTTAGTTATTAATAAGCCGGATGCAGATAAAATTGAGGTAATCTTTTGTGGACTATAGTGCAGTGATCTCTCACTCTGTAATTCATTAATATTTTTCATGTAATCACAGAGTAGCTGAGGTTGGACAAGGCCTCCTCAAAGAATGGCCAACTGGAGCAGGACCAGCTGGAGTGTCCTGAAAGATAGAGTCCACACAGTGTTACTGAGCAGCGTGTTGAGGTGTTTGAGCACCCTCAGATTAACTGCTGTTGGAGCAATTATGACTTTTTATGCAAAGTGTACACATTTTGAAAGTTGATTTAGGATGGGAAGTCTACATAAGCTTTATAAAATTAAAACAGGCTTTATAAAAGAAAATAAAAGCTTATAAATAATTCCTTAGAACTGTATAACACTTCCAGTGAGGTAATTTACTCTAAGAGGCATCCAGCAGAAATCTGTAAGAAGCCTAGTGCTGACTTAAGTGGACACAGAGGTGGTATTAGAAGTCTTGAGCCTGTGCGGATAACTGGGTCATGGTAGTCTTCTGAGGGTTGGGGTTGGTTGTTTTTTAACATCTGCACTGTTAAGACTGATTCATTTCAGTTGTCAAAATCGCATTGAAATTAAAACCCACCAAAACGATTCTTCCTGAGAAACTTTCATTTCAGATGAGCAACCAGTGTCTGTCTTTTCAGGGCTGTGTCAGTGTGTTACAGATATGGTTTGGAACAGAAAGTTTCAACACAAATTCTTTTGTCATGAACGGGTTAACAGAGTGCTGGTAGAAGGCTCAGGAAGGACTGCAGTCTACCAAGAATCATTTGTTTATTAGAATGAATCCTCGAGGTCATTCTCAGCGTATCAAAGCAAAGATCTTAATTAGGATAAATTCCTGGTTTTAAGGAAATTGATTGAGATAGCTTAGGAAATTGGAAAAGATCTGAAGACTGTGCTGTTCTTAGCACTGTTAGTGCTGAATTTTTTGATTGAATTAGAAGAAGGGGTTTAATGGCTTTTTTGTGGGCAAAAGAGACAGTTTTGCTATGTGTGGTTAATGAGTTATTCTTTCTTTTTGAGACTTAATCTGTTGGAGCTAGTCAGACAAGTGCACATTATTAACATAACTCTTGCATTCCTCATTTGCATCAATCCAAGGCTTCTTAGTTGCTGGGAAGCTGTAAATCCACACATACATGGATTTTTATGTACAGATGCGTTTATATCATATACAGCTATAAACATATTTAAAATAGAATTATAGTGGAAGCTGTGCAATATACAGAGATAATTTAGGTCAGATTTCTGCTTAACATTTCAAATTGTTGTCCACAATGGCTTTGTCAGTTCACTTCCATGTTTCTTAGCTTGATTCTGATCCTCAGAAAGCAGAAGAGAGGGAGGGGATGAAGCCCCCCAAATGACCTACATGCAGCTCTGCCAGGTTTCCCCGAACTTCAGGTTGGTTGTCGGTTCTTTCATTACATGAAACACACGCTTCTGATCAGAAGAGAAAATTAGTTCAGTAACGTCAGCCTGAGCCCAAGCTGGCATTTGTCAGCATTGCAGAACCACCACCTAGTTTGACACTTTTTGCTTTCCTGATTTGAGAGCAATTTAGAACTGAAATACCGGGTGTACTTTAGATCAAGATTTATATGTACAAGCAAGGATCTACAAAGAGTTTGCCTGTAGCTGCTGGCGCTCTGCCTAGAGCTGTGTGGGAATTGCCCTCACAGATCAGAGTGAGAGTCCATCTAACTCAACGTTTGCTGTCTGACAGCTTCTCCAGAAGAGCAAGGAAAAAAGCCTGTGGCACACAGTTAAGGGATATCCTGCCTGTTACCTGCTGCTAATCCCTCACTAGCGGAGGCTTCCTTCAACTCTCATGTGAGCAGACATTGTGTTTCATAATGTTTACAGTGCCAGGTCTCTTGCATTCACATGTATTGTTTGGTATTTTTGCATGCTGTCTGTCTGTTATTTTACATGTTGTTCTCTTGCAGTTAGTTCCACAGTTAATTCTGCATTACATAAAAATTAACCAAGCAAGCACAGCTTCCTTTTACGAATGCAGCTGTTTTGTAATTTCATTCACTGACACTTAGATCTCTCAGAGCAACGTGAAATTCCTAGACATTTCTTATGTAATTTATTCATATATCATCTTGTGGTTTGCATGCTTCCATCTTTCTCTGTGCCTCCAGTGCTGTCGCAGTATAGCGATTAGAGAGGGGTCTATGATTTTGGAGCGGTGAAAGCAATTCCTAGACTGACGTACAGTTTACGTCACGTAGGCAAGTCAAAAACAGCAGCAGGAGTCATTAGCAGGCAGATGTCTAAGGCAAGAAACTGCTTGTGTTCTTTTCAGTTCAAGTAAAATATTCCCTTCTGCCTATTCCCCACGTTGCATGTTGGGCATTGTGTGTGCTGGTTTTGAGATGCAGAATGTCCAGACTCCTCCTGTGCAGTGCTGTTGTTTGCAGGGGTGGGACAGTGGTACCACACGTGTCTTTGAGTTGCAGAATAAATGTGTATCTGAAGTGTGGGGTTTAGGTGTGCTAGAATCCTTAGGGATTGAAAGGAACCTCAAAAGATCATGTAGTACAATCCCCCTGCCACAGCAGGATCACCTAGACCAAGTCACACAGGAACACATCCAAGCGGGTCTGGAACATCTCCAGAGAAGCAGACTCCACAACCCCCCTGGGCAGCCTGTTCCAGTGCTCTGTTACCTCCCCTGGGAAGAAGTTCCTTCTGATATTGATAGGGAGCCTCCTCTGTTCCAGCTTGCACCCATTGTCCCTTGTCCTAATACCAGATGACCTTGAGAAGAGCTGGCTCCATCCTCCTGACACCCACCCCTCATCAAGCATTACAAAAATTGCTGTTGGCATGAGAAAATAAGGTTGGGGAACGTAGAGTGTTTCTGCTACTGTTACGAAAGTACAGTCAGTTGCTGTAATTATTTTATACCATAAAGCACCTATATTGTCCACCTTCAGTATTTATTATTATCTTATAGTTCTGTTTAATTTAAAGCAAATCCTGAGCCCAATTGGGATACTGCTGTATGTTAAAACAAACTTAACTTAGCTTTTTTCTTCTTGAACTAGACATTCTTGCTTACCCCAACTTGCCACTATAAAATTCTGCAGTATCATTTGCGTGTGCTTTCCAACCCATGTTTTGTTCTCAATAACAGTGTTAGAAAGATCAAAGAGCCTCTTCTTGAGTCTGATGCCCGGGATGCATCTTGGCAGGCTTGCATAATGCTTCTCCAAGGTGGTCTTCTCTATAAAATCTCGAGGGGAAAATGATGATATACTGAACAGTTTGGGTTTGCTGCTTTTGTTTTGGCCTTGGTTGGTTGTGGTTTTTTGCAACAGTTTGTCCTGCCTATGCTGCATCCCACTGGCCATGCAGTAAAGGTAAAAGGGTAACCTAGAAAGGTTTAAAATAGTTGGAGAGGGAAAGCCTTTGCACCTGGCGCAGAAGAGGACAGACTCAACAGACACATTTTCAGTTAATTGGCAAAACGTTGCTGCTAAACCATCTTGTTTCTTTATTATTTATGGCTTACAAATTATTTTAAAGGATCTTAATAGTCCTGTTTCGTTTCTGCGTTTCTTACAACCACTTTTCCTCTCCCACTTCATTTTCAGCTGCAGCATTTCGATTGCATGGCACAGCAAGAAATGCTGTTGCTGTTTTATGCAACAGGTCCATGCTCACTAGCAAAATGCTTGGTGTGTAGATCTGAGGGGATGTGTTTTGTCCAAAACATTGGTTTTAAATATATTTTTCTTAAGAATGAATGGAAGGCGAGTGAGCTGAAAGCAGCATTAGGAGGATGTAGCAGGTTGGCCAGCTCTTACTGCTGACTTCAAGTGACAGAGGCAATGCTGAGGCAATCAGCACAACTGTCTCTGTGCCTGCCAAGTACCTGCAAACTGTATTATGGGCCAAAAATACTTTCCACAGCTTCCACATATTTACTGCAATGACTTGAGTCAGATGTGAGTGCTGGAGGAAAATACCAAGTAGTATGAAAACCAGTTTGTCAGTTTGTTAGGAAGGTGCCACTGAGTGGAGTCAAACAGTATTCATGGACTCCCTGTTTATGGTGGGTTTGAAACTAAAAAATACTAAACAGGAGGTTAATGGCTTTTTATGCTTCAGTTTCAGCATGAACCCCAAGCTCTTCTTGTGCTTGGAGTCGGAGATCACTTGGTCTTTAGTTGGTATTTCCTTACCAATAAATGTAAAGGAATTTTATGCTTTCATTTCTTATATTGTTTTCTTCCTAATAGTTACAACTGATTCTCTTTGGCTAAAAGTACAATTACAAATACCATTATCCAGTTCTGATGCCACCCTTCCTTACTGAAATTGATGGAGGATCTACTTTTTTCTTGTGTTCCTGGACACCTTCCCCAAAGATTTATTACAGTCCAGGTTTAGTTTTGGCTCTAGTACAGAAACAGCTTTCTTCAGTGTTTTATGATCTCCCTCACCTTTCTGGTTATGACAGTCTCGTTTCCTCCCCCTTCTACTTGCCCTTTGAAAATAGGGACTGTTCCTTTCCCTGATATTGCTGTCTCAGCCATTTCTCATAGGCTGGGTTGTCTTATTCCGTCATGCCAGCGCTAGCCAAGTGTTTTCTCTTTCATTAGGAACTGTCCTTCTACTTTGTACCTCTTGGCAAGGAGAAACTCATCCAAAATCTGGCTGTGCCTGGACCTGTAGACTTCCTTTCTCCAGGTCTTCACCTGATATCTGCATAGGGAAGCTGTTCTTCATACGCTTGGAACCAGCAGTTCCCTAGCTTAAGCGTGGCAGCTGCATGTGACTATGGAGAGCCATGCAACACATGTGGAGTGGTAAGCACTCCAGGCTCTGCCTGTTCATCCTCAATAAATGGAGCTGTGGCAACTGCTGTGGGACCTGAGATTTCTCCACCTATCCCAGCTCCTGGACATCTTTGCCATCCAGCATTCACGAGGGAAGGCAAAATTAACTTGATTTGATTACTGTGAAAACTAAATACTTGGTATGAGATCAGAAATGAAGTTGCAAGCAGACATTACGTGACATGCTCGTCTGTCAGCTCAGTAACTGGCAAGTCCTTTCTAGGCTCTCGAGAGCATCCTGCTGCTTTGCTGGCTGTGCCTGCATCCTGGTGTGTCCCCACTGCCAAACCACAGGCTGATGACCTTGCGGCATCTCACTGCTTGCAGGGGACTCCCAGCTGTCACCTAACTAAACTGCCAGCTCTGAGCAGGTCTGCCTAAAGCAGAGAATATAACTTAAGAAGCAGGAGTTATACAAACAGCTGATTAAAGTCACACCCTTGGCACTGCACAGAGATTAAATGTGACAGTTAAATGGAAAAAAAGGTGGGGCCGTGGTTTTGACCTGCATGGCACTCCTTTTGTGCTGATGGATTGTTCCGTGGTACAGTATCAGAGAGCAGACGAGAAACAGGTTGGAGGGGACAAGAGATCAGGAGGCTGTTAGGAGACCTCACTAAACTGGAAAATTAAAACCAAACTCCTATTTTTAGTTGCATGTTACATACTGTGTGCAAAGAAAAGAGAAGGGATGATGCAAATTAAGTAAGGAAGGTGATGTCACTGTCCGTGAGATTTTGCTTTTGCTGCATGCAGGATTCACCTACTGGCTTGCGTTTCGTTGGAAGGTTGCTTTCATTTGCATTAATGTTGACCACTTACACCTTATTCTTTCACTTATTGTTTAAATCTGCAGGATTTCAGAAAGTTGGGAAAATTCCTGGTTTATCTCTGTGTGTACACCTGATAGTCATGCCCATGTCATTGGGTACATCATAACTGCACATTGATCGGGTTTACTCCTTTCCCAGGCACCTGCAGAGTGCATGTGGCATGATAGCAGTGCTTGTGTTGTGGTTGAAACCAACCTCACCATCCACATATACTTGGGGGATCGTGGGGCAGAACTCTTTGAATCCACTGACTCATCAAGATGTCATAGAAGAGCTATTTCAGGTTGAACTTACTGTTCACTACAGAAATGTGCAGGTGTCGTGTAAGATAGCAGTGCCGCAAATCCAGCACACAGATAAGAACTTTCCTCTATACTGCTGCAACTGACTACTTGGAAATGAAGAATTTCAGTGCACAGAATAGCAGCTGCAAGTTTTTATCTTTAATGTCTCCAGTTGTCTTCCAGTGAAAATTTAATCTTTGAGCAAGGAAACAATTTCAATTAACTGTGCTTGGTGTTCTGCAAGAAGTAACTGATTTGAATGAAATACCTGAAAACTGCTAATAATCTCTTTCAGATCTCACATAAGGAAGGGAATAGTTCTTCTGCAGAGAAAGGCACTGACAAGGACCAGATATGTTACCAAGGAAATAGTCACCAGTAGGACCTGGGATCCCTTCTCTTGCTGAGCTGTGGGCAAGATAAGTGTTTTAACAGCCAGTTCTTCCATCTGTACTCCAGCAGGCTGGCAGCCAGAGCTAAAGCTCCATCAACAGCCCCAAGGGGATATGGCTTCCCAGCCAATGAGTAATCTGTTTGGCTGTTTTGTAGTTTGTAGATTGATATTTTTTTAATTTTTTTTTTTTTTAAAGTCAGAATTGCCAGAGTAGCAGCCCACCTGCCAGCTAGTCCAGCCTTTGCCAAATACTGTGTGCTGGTATCCAAATTATGTGCAAAGTCCAATTGGAAAAACAGAGCTGCAGGCAGGAGAGGAACACTGAAGACATTTTGAAACTGTTTCACTGACAGGGAAAGATTGATGATTTTTTTTCTCAAAGGAATACAGTTCTGTTTGGTTTCTATCTCCTAGAAACCAGCAGTACTTTCCTGCGCAGCGTATAGCCTGCAGCAGCAGTGCAGAGCAGTGACTTAGGCAGTCTGAGCTGAAGGAGGCCTTGATGGAAGTCCTCCAAGGAAAAATCTGTGTACTTGTAAGGAGTAGGTTGGATGGTTTGGTAGGCAGCCCTTCTTCCTCTAGAGCCTGTCTGTCTCCCAGCCGTATGGGTAGTAGGCTTCCGCAGTATGCTGAGCTTGGGTTTGCTGATGTGCGGCTTAGAGTTCTGTATTAATTAATGAGGGAGCAGATTGAATTCTAGATGAATTGAGCATTTCTTCCAGTCAGATGAGCTAAGAAATAGGGGTAACATGGATGTAGAGAGATAAGAATTGACATGGAAAATATCAACCGTAGCGTCATCCAGCCAGGTTGTGCCAACAGAAGCTGAATTCATCTGAAAACCAGGAGATTCCGGAAGGACCGGTGTCAGGATTGAATGAGGCGAGGATAACTGATTGGGGTGAACCAGAAGCCGTTTATTCTACAAAATAGCTGGGTTTATATACCATACGATATTCTTTAACAAAAACCTTCCACCAGTCATTTGCTTTCACCATAATTGGAAGTTATAAATTCAGTTAATCCAGGTAGTTGACATACTAGGTTACATCACTTTTTATCTTATCTATTCAACCAGCTCTGTCTGCTCCTTCAGTCTCATTCTGTTTACATTCTGTCTTAGCCCGGGTCTCAGGTTTATTCCTTCCTCACTAATTAACACTGCCCTGCTTTCTGACTTTGCCTTCAGAGTTTCCACAGACCAGGGCAGGAGAGCTTTGGCTTTAGTGACTTCTTCACAGCAAGGGTAATGGGGCACTGGAACAGGCCGCCCAGGGGGGTTGTGGAGTCTCCTTCTCTGGAGACATTCCAGACCTGCCTGGATGTGTTCCTGTGCGACTTGGTCTGGGTGATCCTGCTGTGGCAAGGGGATTGGACTGGATGATCTTTCGAGGTCTCTTCCGATCCCCGATTCTGTGATAAAGGGGGGTTCAGTCCTGTGTGATCTTAGAATGTCATGTATTTTGTTCTGATGGAGCTGTAAGTCCAAAATGTTTCTTAAAGATGTTTTCTAGGCAATGGATGTCTTGTTGTAAGCAACATTAACACTACCAATGTATGGTGGGGTTTTTTCATCCCTTTATGTTACAGCTTAAGAGCTTTAAGCATTTCCCGCTTACAAGAGGAGGCAACCAAGAAAGGTGAAGTGTCCGGTCCATCTGGACTGAATGGTACTCTAAACTGGTCTCCTGAATGAATGGTGCTGTCTTTTATATGAAATGTCTCCTGTGAACAGGTTCTTCTTTCCATGATTCACTACCTTGTAGTTCACAGACAGCTTACTGTGTTTCAAACATCTTATGTCCTCTTCACTTAGACCAAGCAAGAGGCTGCTTGCAACTAGCAAGACTCAGTTTCTGGTATATTAAGTGTTTTGAAATGAGTGTCTGAAGCTCACACTGTAGCTAGCCTTTGGCATGCAAATAAAGTTTTATATGCCAGTTTGTACTAGCTTGGCCCCGTGTGCCATCTTGTGCAGTCAGGCTTAGCAGAGCATTGTATTCCGATCCAGTGAAGTACTTAGGTGTGCAATAAATTTCATCAGTTTAGCGAATCGCCTCAATGCTTTGTTCAGCGCCAGGCTGTGCTGCAGGAGTGGAAGTCATTTTCACAATCAGAGCTCATGTGGCTTCTTACCAAAACAAGGAGAATACCAAGAGAAACCTCAGCTAATTGAGAACAACTCGGTTGCTACAGGAAATACAACCATTTCAAAGGTCTTATTATAAGAGTACCACAGCCGATAAAAATCATCTCATATTTAAAATATGGAGTACACATAAGTTCTAAAGGGACATTTAGCTCTGCAAGCGCAGTGGGCTTTGGGTTGCAGTGATTACTCTGTTCTTTTCCTAACGGCATCACTGGCTGGCATAGTTGTTCATTATACCAAAGGAGAATTTGTCTGTAAGAAGATGTATTATTGTATGTTGATTTTGGCAAACAAAGTTGTTTTTAATGATTTCTTTTGTTTGCATGAATTTATGGAGTGCACTTTACCGGCGTTTCCTATTGCACTTTGTATTGAGTAGTTTTCTTTCAGTGCATCTCATTAGTATGCCAACATTGCCTGTAAATAGTATATCTCAAGCCTTACTGTTCATTACGGGATTGGTTTTAAGATTTGGCAATTTGATTGCTTTTTCTTTTTGGTGTTTTTTGTTGTTTCCTTTTCCATTTGGCATAATTGTGAGCTCATGATTACTACCTGCGTAAGTCAGCTAAACATTCCGTTGCTTGAATGTTAATCATTCTCGATTTCTCACCCACTAAGTGTGAAGTTAATAGTATTGCTAACTGGTTTCTGTGAGACTGCATGCTGAAAAACATTTCACATTAACAGGGTAATTGAAACTCTAGCCAGTGTATTGGTCAGAGTCACTAAGAATTTCTAAAGGCTTCTTGCAGTGAAGAAGTCCTGTGGCAATTACTTTAAGGAGTAGGCAATGTATGTGGTGAACTATTCACACTGGAAATTCAATGCCTTTTTGGGTACTGATTCCATCCCTCTGCTTCTTTTGGACTTTGGAAGGGCTGTCAGTGAGGTCTTACTCAAACAGCATAAAAGGCGCTGTGGTTTTGTCCTGTTACGAATGGTTCTTTGATTGAGTGCGTGGGTCATGTGTGCATGCTGTGGGGGGCTTTTTCATATTTTATGCAGCTAGAGTATTTTCTTAAATTTGGATGTAAAAGTTTCCAACTCAACAGAGTACTGAAAATCCTTCCATTTAGACTAACTCTTGTCACTCACCTGTTTTTAAGTCTGACAGATGTGTTTGCTGCTACATTACTGAGGGTGAATTTGGCTTTCCATATAACATCTGTGTTCCCTCTCTCTGTTTCAGTTATCTACATAAGCCAGTTGTCTGAAATTTTTCATGGCTTTCAGGTTTTTTCCCTTAGGGAAGTGGGAGAAGGAATGAGAAACAGAGGTGCAATCTGTGCCTCTTAAAGTTAGTACCAGAACTATCTTGTTGTAAGAGTACAGTATCATTCCAGTCTCTGTGCTGATTGTTTAACTGGTTGACAGAGATTGCAAATCTGTGTGATAGTCCTCATTCATTACATGAGCATGAATCACTGGAGGCAGCAGTGTGGAAACAATTGGATGTTGCCCTCAACTTTTCTTTAGGAACAAACCATAACCCAAGAAAAGCAGTGGAATGAACTGGGTGCTGGTTCAACTGGCCAACTTGCAGGCTTTTATGCCAGGCCTCTGCACACAAATGACTAGGGTAACCATATGCCACAGGCTGGTGGGTAGGGAAAGGAGACTGACACATAGAAGTGGGGAAACAGAGTACAAAATGAACTCTGATGATCCCCCAGTTGGGGTTTGTTTTGTTCGTAAATGAAGTTTTGGGTTTCTCAAAGCTCTGTCCGTTGAGATGTTGAAAGCAAAATGTGTTATCTTTCCTGAATCATCTCCTGGTAAGCTACAATTACCGAGTGCGTAATGCGCATGACTCAACAGAGTGCTATGGGTGTGTTGCAGTAAGGCCAGCATACCTTATTATGGTGATTGATTCTGGTTTTGGACTGCTCTGAACTTTCTAAGAGTAATTTGCCTTGAGGGCATGGAAAAATGAAGACATTAAAAGGTGTGGTTACTTTAGCAACTGTGGTTTTTCTCCATGAAACTCCATATATCAGCACACAAAGCATTTCAGCGTTTCCTTCTGACGTGCCACGGGCATACTGAATTGAGGCATGATGGAGCAGAGAGAGGAGCCTTGAGGATTGCAGAGGATTTGTCATGGGAGTGTACAGAGACATCACAGGGACTGATCATACAGTTACAGAATGGTTTTGCTTGGAAGGGACCTCACAGATCATCTAGTTCCAACCCCCCTGCCATGGGCAGGGACACCTCCCATTAGACTGGGTTGCTTAAGGCTCCATCCAGTCTTCCTCCTCAGCTTGGTAATGTTTTGTTCTACTTCAGCTTGGTAAACTTTTGTTCAACAAAGACTAGTCATAAATTCAGGCACGAGCAGGTGTTTCTTGGTAGGTAATAAAGAAAGCAAAACTTCTATCCTCTGGATGTTGCCAGGAGGAAGGAGAACCGGTATTACTTGTGTATGCTCAGAGGCAAAATCCTCACGTGGTATTGGGTGAGGATGAGTCTTTTCATTCTCTCTGAGGTCTTCCTCCATATTCTGAGTTTAAAAAGGAGACGGTAGCAGTAGGAACAGGCATCAGTAAGAGTACCAACTCCCAAATACTGCTTTTGGGGTAAAGACCAAATGATTATATTTCCTAAAACTTCTGCCCCATGGAATGAATTCCATATTTTCAATCAACCTGTAAATAGCCCCAGTAATCCCCTTAAACTTTCCCCTAGCCACAAAGAGCTGGCATTTAACAAGGACAGAGCTCTCCCAGTACTCCTAGAAGCATACTGAACACGACTTTGTCATGACCATGACAAATTTAGTCCTAATCCCATTAACCTTCTCTACAGTCCAGACTGATGGCTGAATGACAAGTAGTCACAGTCATTAGGCTGACCCTGAGTAGAGGATTTTGATCAACTCTGTATTCTGGTAAGAGTCATGAAAGATCTCTTTGTCATCACTGCAGCTCCTAGTTGGATCTCCAAACACTTGTTTTCAGGTTTCTGCCTCACCCTTTTTAAAGATCTGTTGTCAAGAAATCCTTTCAGAAGAACTCAGAGAATATAAGCAACAAGTTATTAACTGATTTTCTTGATGGTGAATGAACGTATCGGTTTCAGCACTGCAGGCACTGCATCTTCTCTCTGTCAGCTCTTACAAAAGAGAAATTTGTCCTTGCGTTAGCCTTGGCCAAGTTGCTTTGACACACAATTTCCAAATTTAATTGAGACAACACCTCAGCCCTGCGCTTGGGGTGGGAAAAGAAAGATTGTGAGTTGTTTTCACAGCGCTGGTGAAATACAGTCTTTCACTAGATTGCAGGAGCTTGGTCCGTCAAGGTCAAGAAAGCTTACTGCTTGCTGGTTGTTAACGTATCAACTTGCAGCACGGCTGAAAGGTAATCTTACAGCTCAGTGGGGATTTCGCGAGATATTTACAGTATGTTAATACAGTTATCAGGATGAAGTACATGTTCAAAAGAGGAAGGTGTTCAGGGGCAAAAATTGGAAAAGGTAGAAAAGCCCCACTCTGCTCCTTAACTGTTTAATTTTCCTTAGAATTTTGCCTTTGTCAAATACAGTATGAATTTTTTGGGAGAGTGGGAAGTAGGAATGTGTAGAGACAATGCTGTCAGTCAGGTAACCTAAAGCTGAAGCCCCCAAGTGAAGAATTTCCTTCCGTTTTTCAGTATTGGTTTTGGCTTCTGTTTTGTGTGAAATTCTTTTCACTCTTGCAGGCATCATTTTGAAGAGCTGATTTGATTTCTAGATGTAGGTAAAAAGCAGCCAGGGTTGTATCTGCTGGCAGATCTTGAATTAATAAGGGCATTTGCTACTGCAGAATGTTACTCATGCAGTCGGACACCCAAGAAGCCACATATTTCAGTGCATTCTTATAAAAAAATACCAACTTGATGCAATTTTCTAGAGGAGTTTTTCAGGTTGAACAGCATTTCTTCCTTTTCTGCAGTTACTAAGTGTGCCAGCTGAATAACAAATCCTGGATCTGTTGTGGATATTAATGCATGTGTTGTCTCCTAAAATGGGTGATAGTCAAAAAGATCCCAGCAGGATATTGGAAACTGAAGCCAATACAGAAAGAGCAGATACTTACGGTATGCACACTGTGGCTTTTCTCTGGAAAACTTCCCCAACTGAGTAAACTGTGCATATTTTAATTATTCATACTACAATTACCCTGTATTTAAATTGTTGTTGTTAACCAAAGCAGTGCTGCTATTTAAAGAATATAAACATTTCCATACTTGACAAGAACTTAGCTGTGTCTTGCACATCTCCAGTGTGGTCGGACGTCTACTCAAGGTTAACAATGTGCTGTATTCGAAGCAGGGGTTTATATGCACAAATGAAAACAGAGAAGACACAATAATTAGAGATAATTTTTAATGATATACTATATAATATGTATTTCAATTTATATGACTTCCTTATAATGGGCAATGGTATACTGGTCATTTAAGTCACAGTAAGATCTACCCTAACAGTTTTTCTTGCCAACACGGTATTTACCATTTATATAAGTTATATGATTAACAGTTACATCTCATCAGTAACTTTAATAAACATAATTGTCATTAACATTGATCTATAGTTGTTATATATAGTTATAAACACTTCAGAAGAAAAGAATAGAAGTTGGTTTTTGCAAAGGGAAGGCTAGAAAAGGCACATTTTGCTGAGTTAATTTGCAAGTGTCTAATGACAGGTGAGGCTTTGTGATCACTAATAATCTCTTTGACTACATAGTCTTTTTTTAGCCTTCACGTTATTTTTTGTGTTTGTCAGATGCTTCTGGCTTGAAAACTGTTTTAATACTCTTGATTTTGAAAGGTTATCTTTTACTTTTTTGCTGCTTACTTCAACAAGTTGTTGGAAGAGCATCAGGAATGGGGAGTTATTCTCCGCTACACAAAACGCATGGTATTTCCTCCCCCTTACTTTTAAGGGTTTTCTTCTCCCTTAATAAAATAATACTGACAGCAAAAGTTGTCTGCAGAGAAACAGGCAGAAGTCCCACAAGTGCAAAATTCCTGCTTTTTCACTACAGCAAAGATGGGTTATTTTTGAAAAGGAACTTGAAAATGTCAGTCGTCATCTCTTCCCCATTAGATGTATAAGGACCTGTTTGATGTGTTTTCAGTAGGTAGAGATTGAGGCTGAAAAGACTAGTGTTTTAGCAGATTACTAAAAAATGCACTAAGAATACAGAACAAAACAGGTTTGTTATACCCAGATAAAATCTCATCATGGTACTTCCAGCAGAGGGTAAGACTAATCTACAGCAATCTGTTACAGCTGAAGACATGTGGGATCTTGACAGCCAGTTATTACAGTTCCTCAGCATGTTACCCTGGTAGTTATAAATTCCTTTCTAAAGGTGCCCAGTCTGTCTGCTCATCAGCTGGGGACACAGGATCTTTTTCTTGAGGTACCCTTTTCAAACAGCTCAGGCAATCCAGACTCTAAACTCCAGCCATACACCTTTCTAAGCCTTTGCTGGGCTCCTGTCCTAGTATGTAGTTTGGTATCTTTGTAGCTGCCTATTTTCTGCCTTTTACAGTTAACCATGAGCTGTCGCAAACTAACCACAGTAACAACTTTCCCTCTTGGTAGTTGTTTCCATCCTTCATCCTTTGCAGAGAAAAGGAATACACAAGTCACTTCCCCATTTTGCAGAATGAGGCTTTTCTGTCAGTGCGTTCACCACCAGACACCCTCTGACTGGTACAGCTACCATCTGCACCATACTAGCACACAAAGACTTTGCCATAAAGTTCTCAGGTGTGCAGGTCTTGCTTCCATGAACATAAGACCTAGCATCTTTCCCCAGCCAATAATTAAATTAGCCCATCATAGTGATTACATTATTGCCCTGAATGAAGAAAATCTATCTTGTAGCAGGTTGGCAAGGTAGCAGGAAGAGTTTCTATTGTCCCAGGTATGAACCAGAAAGCAAGAACCAGGCCAAAACACTAAAACTCAAGAACTTTGGGCAGTGGTACACTAGCATATGAAGTCCAAGCAAGCTTTGGCATAACCGTTTTCCTTGCCAACTTCCAAATGGCAGTGGCACAGCTGGTAAGAGAAATGCAGCTCGTGTAACCATCTGTAGAGAAGGGATAACTTAGATTAAACTACCTAAAAATAGCTCCAAGAAGTAACCTACAAAAATAGGTTAATTAAATAGTGAATGGGCATTGGGAGAACAGACAGGGACTAATGTGATCATTAAGTTGACTCTATGCTAAATTTATTCGGTAGCAGAATTCATTTTTTCCCCAAGGTTAAAATATGATAATTCAAGAGTGCAGAGAGCTGTAGGTCAGCTGATGTGAATCCCTGTCCCACTCCACTCACCAGCACGGCCTTTTTGGATGGTAATTGAATATATATATTCTAATAATAGCGCATTGCACAATGGTAGGGATTTCTGCTCACTGTCGTAATGTTTAATATTAATAGATCTGTTGTTGAAGGAAGTTCTGACATACAATGCACAGATTACAAAGATGGGTCTGGTGTAGTCCGTATTGTCTGTATAGTCTGCTGTGTCTATAACTCAAAACAATGGGAATATATTTTGGGAGGAATGTCAACATTTTGGAGATATGCTCATAATACCCTACTCATTGTCATTTCTTTCTGAAATATTTTGCTTTTCATGGTTTGCACTTGGAGGATGTGAATAGATGAGGAAGAAGTGTGTAACCTTGAGCTGCTGATACAAGATTAATGACTTTTGTACCTGACATGTATTTGACTCACTGAACATAAAATCAGGTGAGGGAAATGCAGTACCATCAAGCTTAGGCAGCCCAGCCTCACTGAGCAAAAAGAAAAGCAGGAGGTGGATAATTGTGCTCTTCAGATCTTTTTTTACCGAGATTGTGTGTAAGCAGGTCAGCCTCAGCTCTGTCATAACTTCTAGGTGAGGTGCCCCTACCCTACAAGTGAAATTCTTGTGGTGCAGTTACATACTGTTATCACATCGACAACCACAGAACTTTCCTAAGTTAGTTCTCCGAGTGGTTTTTCAACCGGCCACAACTTTTGCAAGAAGGAATAGAAGGAAAACTTGGATCTTGGTGAGCCTGAGGCAGTGATGCTGCTCCATGTTGTCATTCAGGATCTAGCAAAGCCTGGGAGAATTGCTTAATGCCTCCCAGGAGGGGAGAGGGAAATAGGCATGGGGCTCTGTAACCGCAGGGACAGAAGTGATGTGAAAGGTAAGCTTCATCATACAGAGGTTTTGCTCGCCTCAAACTCTTATCTTTACTCACTGTTGTTGCAACCAGGAAAGTGCTGTTTGCAGGTACAGGTGGTGACTGTATTGGTGATAGGCTTGCGTGTGCTTAGTGAGGAGAGCTGCATGAAGATGTCTGGGTGTGACCAAAGGACTTGTAGACAGGACTGTTTGTCCATATTGTTTACCAGAGCAGCATCAGAGTTGTCTGGAGAACGTTTAATGGTCATTTGCCTGGTAGAGGCCATCACCTTTCACCTTGCCTATGACTCTGGATGTTTGTTTAGGACAGGAGTCTCCATCTGCTTATGGGGTAAGAACCAGCCTCTGACTCAAGCTTCCAGTTTTGGCTAACTGTCTTTGCAGGCACGGGGTTTGCTGAGCTGAGAAGTTGCCCGTGGCTGTTTGTTTCTGCTTTGTTAGGAAAACAGCATTTTAATGTATGTTAATGATGGACATGATTTATTACATCTTGAAAATGACTCTATGAAAGCCCAGTTTGGGGCTAGTCTGGAAGGACAGACTTCTGAGAGCAAGTGCTCTCTCAAAAATCTGCTCATCTCGGTACTCTGAAAAGGCATGAGATAGTTCTGAGATACTGGAACAGGTTGCTGAAGGAAGTTGTAACTACTCCATCCCTGGAACAGGCGAAGACCAGGTTGGGTGGGACCCTGAGTTACCTGGTCTAGTGAATGTATTCCTGCCTGTGCCAGGGGGCTGGAACTAGATTATCATAGATCATGGAATCATGATTTTTAAGGTGCCTTCCAACCCTAGCCATTCTGTGACTCTATGATTCTAGGAACTCGGGAAACTTTCACAGGTAGAGCACACAAGGCTTTCCATGCCTGCACATTATGAAGTGTGAGAGCTAGTGTGGGAAACTTGCAGAAGGATATTGGAGGGTTTTTTTTCCGGTGAGAAACAGGGAAGGATAAATCAACCAGCGTTTGTCTGATAAAACATAATCCAGCTTTGTTAATTAGATCCCAGTGGGATGAGTTTATGTTGTTTTGTCTCCAGCCACAGGCTGATGTACAGTAAGGTATCAGTGCTTCAAGGGTGCAAATGGAAATGCTACACTTAATAAAAACCAGTCTAGCAAAACCAAAAGCAATTTAATTTTGCAGTTGGGAGAGTACCAAAATACAATCCTAGCAACTTAGGTAATCCTACAGTTGCTTTCCTCTATGTCCTGCTATCAGGTGAGATGATCTTTGGCTTTTTTTTTTTTAAGTAGCTGAATGCTTTTATCAGAGCTCTTGAGCCAGACAGTGTCTGACCAAAAGCATTTCTCATAGCGAGGGCTGCTTCTATTACAGAGGGCAGCACAGAGGGCAGACAATGAGGCTGATGGACATGAAGGTTTAATGCTGAAGAAACAGGAAAACTGTAGAGCTTCACAGGTACTGTGGGAGACGTATCTAATAAACTGGTTTGCTGCTGTTTGAATTCACCAGAAACGCCAGATTTCCAGCCCATGTTGTACAAGCTGCTACTTGACAAGCAACAGGAACTGGGCATCTGGAAGTGGGACTTCACACTAGCAGAGAAGCAAATGCTTGAGGAAGTAATGTGGGTGAAGCAAATGTGTCTGTGTGTACATGAAATTCTTGTCAAATTGTTAGAAGGAAAATGATTGCTTTTAGGAGAAACTCAGCAAAGTAACTTCATTCTTGTGCTTTTTTGTTAGCTACTTGCGTCTCGTGAATTCTCTTCTGCTCTGAAAATCATAATCTTTTGAAAATTGTTTTGAAGTAAACATTTCAAAGTGGTAAGGAAATAATGTATTTCAGTAGCAGAAAGTAGGAAAACTGGTGTTTGGAGGCAGCTGTATAAAGTAGAGTGAATGAGCTGAGAGCCTGAGCAGTGTTGCTGTGATTTGAAGGCGGTTGGCAGCCTGAGCATCTCAGACTCTGTGATATGTGCAACTGGGTTTTGTGAGCTGCATAGCGTTGGGTCAGTGCTCAGACCGTAAGTCTGGAAACAACCTGGGGCTTGTAAGAAGCTTGTTTTCTCTTGCCACTGCTGTCAATACTCAAGCACAGATTTCATCTCATCGCTGCTGGGAGCAGAGGAGTAGACTGGACTGGCAGTTGTGTGATACGCTACAGGACTGCCTTCTGGGTCAGCCTGACTGAGGGTCAGGTGCTTGCTATTTCCAAAATGTTTTGTTGTGATCTAGCCCTAAAAGTCTGGACGTAAAGCGATCTCATCAATGATCGAAAGAAATGCACTTATTTCTTCTCATCCTCCACAAAAGTCTAGTGAAAGTAAAATGGGAGATGTCAGGCAGTTACACGTCTCACTCTGATGTTGTGGTTTGCTTTCTTTTTCCACTTGTGAGTAGCCCACACTAGGAATCAAGTTGCTCCTATTTCAGTTGTGGTTTGATACGGTAAGTCTGTCTGGGGGCTCTCATTGCTGTGGTAAGACTGCTGCAGCTGTGCACTGAACAACACTGTCCTGGCATGAAATCATTACTGGCTCAGTTTTGAAAACCTTATCCTGTTAGGCATTGCGTCTCTGCACCTTGTTAATGTTAGGCTGGATTGGAGTCCATGTGCTGTGACACAGAGCTGCTGGAGGGTGTCCAGTGTCGAGCAACGAAGATGATGAAGGAAGCAGAACAGCTCCCTAATGAGGAAAGGCTGAGGGAGCTGGGTCTCTTGAGCTTGGAGAAGAGGAGGCTGAGGGGTGACCTCATGCATGTCTATAAATATGTGAGAGGTGGGTGTCAGGAGGATGGAGCCAGGCTCTTCTCAAGGTCATCTGGTGATAGGACAAGGGGCAATGGGTGCAAGGTGGAACAGAGGAGTTTCCGCATCAATATCAGAAGGAACTTCTACCCAGTGAGGGTGCCAGAGCATTGGAACAGTCTGCCAGGGGAGTTGTGGAGTCTCCTTCTCTGGAGATATTCCAGACCCGCCTGGATGTGTTCCTGTGTGACTTGATCTAGGTGATCCTGCTGTGGCAGGGGGAATTACACTAGCTGATCTTTCAAGGTCCCTTCCGATCCCTAAGGATTACATGATATGGACAACACAAAGCCAATGTAAACAGTTGTGAGTCCATCTGAAGCCCAGACAAGTATTGTGCCACCAATGAATCCAGACGTTCACAAAACCTTTCTAGCAAGTGTAGTGTGGCTGTATGTGTGGTTTGGAGTGTGTTTTGGAGAGTTAGGGAGGCCCAGGCTGCTGAGGTGCACCCTTCAGAAGACGGTTAAAATGATCCAGTTCATGCTGATGACTTGACCTGTGCTGTTATGAAACTGAACAAGTTAGGACTCAGCAGCAAGAAGTGAGCTAATCATTACAATGTGAAGAATACATGTAAGGAAAGTGTATACCCCATCTGTGTTCTAGAAGGTTGTGATTTTGGAATGTCTGTGTTGGCAGCCTTCAAAAAGATGTTTAAAGCTATCTTTATGTGCAGAGTATTATTACATTAGTTCCCAGGAACTAAATGGTCTAATTGGAGAGCTTATCTGTATAAAAATATACGTGAGATAGAGACGGCTCAACAAAAATTGGTTTGTGTGCTGAAAGAAATACTTTGCAAGCTTCAAATGCATTTGTGTTTAGAAACACTCTGGTCGACACTTGTTTCCCCCTCTATCTTTAATGCCGTGGCATGCTTTTATAGCAAAGCCTGTTTATATGTAAATAGTTCCTTGATGGGGAAATTGCCTTAGTCAAGAATATGCAGCAGCCTTCCTGGGGCTTGCGAGCTTTATCGAGCCAGTAAAATCTCTTATGATATGCTGCAGATAGGTTCATCTGAATGGCACCTTTGTAATGGTAAAATCCTTGGAAACGGTGACATTTTCCCCCTTTTCCCTTCCCTCACCCTTCAATAGGGGGCTGCTCGAGACAGTAGCTCACCAGAAAAATTACTCCAAGGTTAGGACAGGTTGAGCTAAGGCTACAGCAGTTCTGGTAGCATCCAGAATATGTTTTTGTTAAATTGAAAAAGCTAGCTCATTGCCTGGGCTCAGGATTTGAACCATTACGTATGGATTCATGGCAAACCGTAGCATCTAGGTTGTGATGAAAACTATTGTCTGTCAGCTTTCTTGGTGGAATAAAATGCATGCATTTATTAGCTTCTTTTCCCATCTAAGTAATTAGAAACAGAGTGTGTAACTGGTGGAATTTTTTTTTAGCCTGAAATACAAAAGAATAGACCTTTCTGCCCTTTGTGAAGTGAGGTAAATTATTTTGCTATAGAAAAACCACTGAAGTTGCACTGTAACTTGAATTATTCATTGGCTGTATTATGTCTTCCTTTGTTAAAGTAGATGTGGAACTTAGAGACAAGAATGAGGGAAAAAAAATCATTTCAGTTTTGTGTACAAGTGTCCTCTAAATCTGTACATCACCTGTCTTTTTAGGGAGTAGTTATTTCACAGCAAACATAGAATCATAGTAGAACTATTGGTTTTGGCCATTGATTTTTAGATTCAATTAATTTCGTAAGGACTACCGTACAATAATTGGGAAGAGCTCTTAATGACCTTAGTGAGAGCTTGTGTTATTGTTCTATTTAATGGAAAACGGTAGCCCAGCAAACTCACGTGTCTTTGGATGTCCTCTATAACTACACCGAAGAGCTTGCAATGTGGAATGAATTTGACCAGCTGTCATGTTTGGAAAGCTGTGGGGAGTGCTGGGCCAGTCCTTGAGCAGCGTTGACCCAAAGACCTCCTCCCACCAACTTCAAGAGAGAAGAGACTTCCTTTGGGAACTGATCCTTAATTTTTAGGCACAAGCAGGCTCATTCTTTGTCACATGTGGAGAAAAACATATCAAACACTCTAGGGAGTTCAAGCTGTTCTGGAATGACCATGATTATGAAGATGTTTGGCAATTTGTTACTGGTGTACTTGAATCTGTAAGTTTAATTGTGTGTTTTCTGCAGAAAAGTTTAAAGGTTGGGTTTAAAAAGCTGAAGTGGCCTTTCTTCTCCACATCGAGTCGGTTGTTTCATTACCTGCAGATTCCTCAGTGCTTTTGTTTGTGTCTGATGCTTCAGCTGAATGCTCTTGTGTGAAATACAGTCAGGGTCTCTAACCCACAGCATTGATGGTGACCCAGGTGGGAGGCACTGGGTTTCCAGATAAGGACCCACAACACACACTATGCTACAGCTGACACAACTGAAACACAGTGCCACAGCTCATCGTATCCCTAGGAGTGAGATGGTCAAAACACATCTTGACAAGAGTTTGGCTGGAGCCTGTTTAGTGAGATTAGCAAGTTTTATAATGTATATGGTACTCTGGGTTGCAGAATTCCACAACAATTAATAATGTTTTGAGAATATGAATATTTGTGGCAATAAAAAAGGAGGCGATACGCCTTGTGCAGAAGTTTGCATGGGGAAAGAAGTAAAATCTGAATGAAGCCATATAATCCCATATTACATGCTTGTATTTATATGCTTGGGGGCGTCTCTATTGCTTTCTGGGAATTTCAAAACAAATCTCTGAGGTGGAGTGGACACTTTTGCCCCTTTGTCTCTTATTTGTCCACACAGCTACATGTGCAAAGGCAAATTGTTTTCCAGGGGGGTGTGCTAGTTTTATTTGCTACTCCACAAAGTATTCACAAGTAAATTCACTACCTTTTCCTTCCTGGAGTTTTTAATGTAGTGAACGTTCCCTTTCTCCCCTCCATCACTGTGCTCTTTGCTGGTGATAACGTTAGAATTCCCAGACAAGACTTCAATAAATGGCAAAGTGTGTGTCTGTAACCAACCCTTTGCTATCCTGAATGATGGCACAGCCCTATCTGAGAAACTCTTGAGGCTTGTGACCACGTGGAGAAGTATTGCAGCTGCAGGAATGGGCACAGGAGAAGGGACTACAATTTGCCAGATCACATATGGGTTTTTCCTCCGAGTCACATTATGGAGTTGGCCACTTTCTGTTCCATACCATACCATAATGCTAGACTTATGGCTATACTTGTTCTAATAGAGGAAAACATATTAGTGTTGGTGTTAATTATGGGTGAAGTGCAGCCAAAATCCTGAATTATATTTAGTGCATTTAGCTTGGTTTCTGTATTTTAATGTTCTGCTTTTTAGCCCATAAAGAATTTATGGGTTGTCTTTACTGAGTCCAGCCACTGAAGAGACCAAATCAGTCACAGCTGATGCTGTTTTATTACTGGTATGTTTGAGTGCTGCTTAAAGACCAGGAGCCCAATGAAGAGAGCTGTTAGCTGTTGTGATTCGCAGTAGGCTCAGTGTAACACCAGGTTATGCTTTATCAAAATTTTTAGATGCTGATGGAAAAGCAAAAAATTTTAAGGAATAATTTGAAGGATAGCAATGAGACCACTTTGCCCCTCACTCATACTTTATTGGTAGTCAGCTCAATCTCCCCAGATATACTCCATGCACAGTGTTTTGATACAGCAGTCACCAGTGTGCTGCTGTTTTTCTCAATGATGCTTCCTGTCATAACATTTATAAAATTAAATCTCTTTTTAAGAAGGAAAGCTGAAAGCATTTACCAGTGTTCTCCATCCTGTGGCCATGGGATCAATCAAGCTGAAGCCAGGGTTTATGCCACAGTAGTCGGAGCGCCAGGGGAGACAATGGCTGATGTTTGTTGTGGAGTACAGACTAACAAAGGTCAGGGACCACTGCTCAGTAACACAAGCTTTTTCTCTCATTTATTATTAGAACAGGTCCAAGCTTGACTGCTTGGCCTCCTTCTTTCTATTCACTTCCACTCGCTGCTTCATGTTGCTATTTTTGCCCAGCTCTACCTATTTGTTCTGGTCAGCATGTGCCCCACTTTGCTGAGCTAAGGATGGGAGTCTGGAGTGTCTTTGTCTGGCAAATGCAGAGAGACAGTCTCCTGTTTTTTCTGGCATTGACTAGAGCAGGGAGGCTTGTGCTGCAACAACAACTTCCCTGTCATTGCCAGGTATTGTGAAAATAAGCAGCACTGTTTATTGCCATAGAGAAAAGTATCGTGAGATGGAAAAGTTGACAGCCTTTGGAAGTTAGGGATTAAAAGCAAAGGAAACACCTGGCTCTTAAGATGTCACCAGAGGTATTTTTTTTAAGGGGAGTGGATGATGTGAACCCTGTAATCAGGGAAGACAGTTAGCAAAAAAAGGATCCAGCAGGAGTAGTAAAGATCTGTGAAATATTTGAGCTAATTGGTGCATTCGGTGTGTTGAAGGGAGTCTGAAACATGCCTCTCCTGTGTTTTTGTTATAAGGCAGGAGGACTGCATCAACATAAGAAAATGGAGTATTTTACTTTCCCAGTTTGAATAGCTGTTGGGTGTGCAGTGATCAAGTCTTCATAAAGCCTCCCACAGCAGCAAAGTGGGAAGAAACACTGAAGGATAAAGAGACACAATCTTCACAGGGAAATTGAACAGGCTTCTTGGTGTCTGGAGGCAAATCCAGCAAGGATGTGAAGGATCAGTCATCTCTTCTACTGTAGCGCTGACTGGTGTGATAGCTGTTCCTTGCTCATGCCATGGGGAAGTAAAAGCACATTGCACAGGTGCTCCCTTGCCTGTCAGCTTCTTCCCAAGTGAGGGCTGCTGTAAAGCACATCCAAAGGAAAAAATGGGGTAAAACACTTGATCTCCAAATCCCTTTGTCTTGGACAGGGCAGAGGAGGCTGGTGGGCTGCTTCAGTGTGGTAGAAACATTTCTTTCCCTTGCTAAAAGATACTGCAACAGTCCTCTGTCTTTTACAGAGGTGCCCTTCAAGCTGTTTCTTGTTCTAACCTTTGCTGACCCTGTGAAGTCTTGGTGAAAGGATGAGGAGTTTGCCGAGTAGCAAGAGTCTTGTGTCAGTGGAGAGGGTGGGTGCAGTGAGCACTGAGAAGTGACATTCTCCTATGCTGTCGGTGGGTTGGTGACAGCTCCATGAGCTGCTGCATACTGCTGAGCCACTGATTGACTCCATGATCTATGTCTGCTGTTTGCTCCTTTAGGGGCTCTCCTATTATTGTTGTTCTGATGCAATTTGTTATTTTCATAAGTTTTAGCCCAGAAAGCAAAGGAAAACCTTCTCTTGATGGTTTGTCTATCATTTTCTTAATATTTATGCAGAAAGAAGACTGTATGAAGGGCCTGTCTTTGCACGGCTGAAGCTGATGCTTGGAGAGGACTGTGAGGAATAGCACAAGTATTTAATGGTAGTTGTCAGGATGCTCTCCTAGCCCTGGCTATTCATTGTTCATGGATTTTATGATGGACACATTTTCTCTTCGTGCTTTAAATCCCTCATTGACTTTTTCTTAGGTGAATTTCTAATATTGATTTTCAAGTCCCATAAACTTTTCTGTCTTGAGTGGCATCCACTTTACTTTATGTGAAGTACTGTCCTGTTCTGTTTGTTTTGACCTGTCCGTGAGCTGGCTTCGTTTGATACACCCTGTATATTGTCCACCTGAAGTTCGATTGGAAGGAACCTTACCCTGTGTGCCACACTGTCACAACACAGTTTGACTGTGTCGGTTATTTCATTGTAGGGTTTTAGTGATGTGTAAGGGGGGCAGTGTGTACACTGCAGCTGAAGAAGTTGTTTCTGTTCAATTATTTTTTTAACTTCAGCTCTTTGGTGTTTTTTAAATATGAAATTCGAGTCTTGATAATCTGTTAAGTTTAATGCAGTGTTACTTAGTGCTGTATTGCAAATGATTTAGCATTTTAATTCAAGTCTATGGTGTGAGCGTTATCAAAATATATTTCTTCTCTCACGGCTGGGTAAGCGTTGACTACAATAGCAATTTTGGAATATTACTTTATTCTCTAACTGATGGTTAACAGTGTCAGCTTTTAGGGGAATAAACACATTGTGGATGTGTCTCCATCTGCTGGAAAAATAACCTCAAAAGAACCTACAGGTTTTGCCCATATATCATCTCTTGGCTAGCTGATGTGGCACCAACTTAGAAAACACGGGTGGTAGGTCTGTCAGATGTGGGCAGCAGATGAATGAGGGGAGACTAAGGCTTGGTGCAGAGAGGGACAGAGGAGGGGACAAGAGAGATCCTCTTCCCAAAGTTATATGTGCAAAAAAAATCAGAGGAAGCATGGCAGCTGCCTGTGTGAACAACAGCAAAACCCCTTAACTAGTTAAAGGAACGTTTAAGGGACTGGCAAAACAGATGGTGCATAAGTTAAAACTGTACAGGAGCAACTTACCTTCTGCAGCAATTTCAGCAACACAGTTATTTCCGTGGTTGTTACTCTATCATTCAATCACAACATGCAATTACTATAGCGAACCTTCTGTCATATTGCACGCGTTTTCACACTTGTCAGAGGAAAAGTCATAGATTAAACAATATGGTTTAAAGTACTGCTTAGTTATGAATTTGGTAACTGTATTTTAATGCAAGACAGAAGTGTTCTGTTGAGGCGGATCTCAAAAGAACGAGAACCAGGGGAATATGCTCAGGAAGAAAAACAAGTATTGTTTGCCGTGCGGATTCCATTAGCACAAATGGAAATTTATCCGTGTTAATGCCTTTGCATCAGTCTGAAAACACAAGCAATTAGAGCCCTGTTTCAGAGTTCCTGCATGTGCAGAATGCTCCCTGAAATCAATGGGAGCTTGGAGAGAAAACAGAAAAAAGAACCGGGGCCCTCATGCTAACGTTTCCCTTTTTCTTTTGCAGTCTACCACAGCAAACGGTGCACAGCCTTTCAGTTTCTTCTCGATTCTCTAGCAAGCATTTGAGACCGAGAAATTGTAAAACCAGATTCTTAAACCTGAAAGCTCTACCATCCGCAGATGCAATTTTTCATTCAGCTTCCTCAATTCTTTCGTATTTGGGTTTTGTTTTCTTCGTTGGGTTTCTGTTTGTTTGTTTATTGTTGGTTTTTCCCCCTCTGTGTGCTGTATTTGTTCCCCAGAACTGGTATCTACTTGTCATGTGTAGATGTGTATGTGCTGCCTTTGTCTCTCACGCTAAATGGTGTGCATGACTGATAAAGTATTAGTAATGCGAGTCATTGTTCCTCATAACGTTTCTTGAATAATAATGTGTCTCTGCCTTAGACCTTTTCATGTCAGTCTTTCCTTCAAGAAAAAAATATCAAAGTAACAGCATGAGGATCTCAATATGCTTTGCCTTCTTTTTTTTTAAATGAAGAGGGCATCTGGGGGCAACTCGGCCAGAAAAGACAAGGAAATCAAAGCAATAGCTATATTTTTCTGTTCCATTTTGACTACTCTCTGCAATTTTCTTCATTTGGGAAATAAGTATTTTTTAAGAAGAGAAATCTTGATGCCTTTTCTCTGCTGTAGCCATTTCTACTATTTTACCAGTTATTTCTGTACAAAAGATTTGAAAATAGGAAAAATTTTACAACATTAAGTGTTACTTGAATCCAGTGCAGACATCTGTTTTGATTGTTAAATTAAACTTGAGGACGTAGGAAACTAAAGTCTCTCTTGCATTTAAAATTGTTAACCTCGTGCTTTTGCGGCAGCATGTATCAAGAGAAGCGAATAAATGTCTGTAGGAGAACAAAAGCTGGGAGAGCTTGGACAGAGCACAGGCTTTCTCAGGTGCTTTTTCTTTTTTTGCTTTTCCGCTGTCTGTGAAGATCTTTCTTGCACTGACATTGAAGCTTTATTGAGACATATCCTGACACATTTACTGGTGGTGCCAAGTGAAGCATTATGCGTGTTCATTCAGCTTGGGAGAACTGCTGTTGGGGTTACTCAGAATGAGGAAATGTGTTGGAACCTGCAAACCTGAATGAGACCTTTTTTCAGGGATCCTCGTTTTCCAAGTGCCCCGTTGAACACGTCACCCCTGATTTTTTTTCTAAAACCTTGTAGCCAATGTGCTGTGTTCCCTTTACTGAACCAGCCCCACTGTGCAAGAAACGAGCTATCCAGAGCTGTTCACCTATTTCTGGCAATACTGATGCAGCTTAACTTGTTTGTGTCATTCAGCAGCAGTTCCAAAGAGGAAAAAACAGTAGTAGGAGGATTTGGGTTGCAGTTGAAGTTGAGGTTTTCTTGTTCCCTGCGGTGGCTGAGTCAAGCCACAGATGGTGGTGAGGTTGCTGGAGCTGCTGCTCCCCTTGCGCAGGCAGTCCAGCAACACAGAAATCAGGGCAGGGCTTTAGGAAAAATTGTAAAGTGGATCTGAAAGCAGATGTGCTACAGCTGTAAGGGAAGTGATAATGGAAGGAGTGAATTCAGACTGGGATGAATGGCAGTGATCTGTCATCAGAGGAAGACAGGAAGGATGGAAGAATGGAAGGGAAAAAGCTAGAGTGAGGTGGCAGTAGGGGATAAACAGGGAGGGCAAATCCTGTGTTAGGGGAACTCCCGATAGCCTCAGAAACCTCAGTAGAGTCTGTGTGCAAGAACAGTAGAAAATAAGTTTGAAAAATAGGAATCACCTCCTTAGCTGCTAAAGAGAGTCTCAAGTCGTCTTTATCGTGATTTATGTTACCAGACCTCCTCAACAGAATTACAGTCACGTAATCCACAACCGTTATTTATTTTGGATAAAGAAGGCAATTTTGACTGTGATCTCCCTTGACATTTCCCAAGGTGTACTCCTGTCTCATACCTTTCATCATCATGTACTTCTTCAAGGAGGCTCTTTTACCTCTCTCAAAAAGAAACATGCATTTCAGTTGCTCACCCTGGACCAGAGTGACACAGACATTTCAGGTTAGGGGAGATCAATTGCATAGCCCTGCTCCTCTTCACCTGGGAGGATCTGTGATGTGTTGACAAGGTTGGAATCCAAGTAAGACATTAACTCACTGCATCGCAATGGCTAAGGTGGCAGGAAGGAAATAAAACAGCATCTTACCCAACAAGGTATCCGTCCTTTTTCATTTTACAATCTGTGTCAATGGCAGTTGGAACTATTAGACCTGCATTAAAATTACATATTACTTATATAAATGGGAGCTATAAATATCACAAATAGTAAAACTAAAATTGCACCGAGCTTCAGGAGACAGTATGTCTAAAACCTACAAAATTGAGGACGTTTAGAGGAAAACCTCAACATCCATCTGCCCTTAATTTACCTCATTATTCTTGGTTGTCAGAGAGTGGTCTCAGTACTACATTAATGTCACTTAATGGCTTTTTCTTGCAAGGTTGGCTCAGATCTGAATCAGACTACAGTAAAGGTGCAGCAGTATTTCCTTGGGTGTGTTGGTTTAGAAGGAGCAGTAAGGACAGTCTAACCTAGTGTTCAGGATGAGGCAGTTGTTGTCCCTACAGTCACTAAACGCTTCACTGAAGGCAGACTTTTCACTGAATCTCTCCTGTCAACTCTTTCCATATTAATATTGTGTGTTCTTACTCCTTTTTATTTTCATTTGAAAATATTAGAAATATAAATTTCAATCTGCAGACATGGTGCAGTACTGATTAGGATCAGGGCCTTACCCACCAAGTTTGAGCTTGTTAAGACTCCATTAGTGAGTGTAATGGCCGGTATGCTGGAGATGCTAGTGCTGCAGTAGGTCTGCACTGAAGAACCTGGCTTGGACCTGAGCACAAGTCATTGTCTTGATTTCTGAGCACAAATTCCATCTCAGCATTTGCATCCTCTGGGGAGGACATCATCCTGGACTACCAGAAGTTTTTGCTGGGACCAGTAGATCTAATTTTCACAGCAGTGTTCCTGGAAATGTGACCAGTGAACAAAACTGAAGATGATGTAGTTCTTAATGATCTCTTTTGAGAAGCACTGTGTTTGCTAGCCTGGAGGTGCCTGCTCAGTGCTGGCATGCATGTTCTTCTGTCTAAGGCAGGATTGTACCAGACAGGTCTTTTCGTGTTCTATTTTAAGCTCTTTTTAGCCATCACACCCATGAGTCTGACTACCATATGGAATCATCTCATGGTGCTAGAGAAGTCTTTTTAATCATTTTTCATAAGAAATGATTTTATATTGAATCAGTGGAAAGAATATTCCTGTGGTTAGGACTCAGGAGAAAGAGTTCCTGCGTATGCTTTCTGGCAAACACATAGAATTTCCTGTGCTAGAGAGAGATTTGTCTCACCTAAATTTCGTTTAGGTATCTACATTTGCTCTGTAGTCAGTGGTTCCCCATAAGATCCATTAATTTGACCTGAAACAGCTGAATTATCCTTTTTATTAACTGTAGGGAGAACCTTAGACCAGAAGTCCAGCCTTGAAATAGCTTAACTGAGATGAAGCTGGATTCTAGCTTTCTCTTAGTGATACACACGTAAGATGAGATCAATGGGTCCTGCAGGATCTTGTGTGTAGCAATATGCTGGTGCGGGTGATATGTTCAAACACTGCTGATAAGGTGGCCTCTGAGGCTGACAGAATTGGAATCTCTTAATACAATGGTTTGGGTTGTTTTTCATGTGAGTCTGATTAAACAGACTTATTGCTCTTCTGAAAATAGTCAATGTCTTTTATTTTAAAAACTAATAAAGGTGCTGTCCTCCTTGTTCTTCTCAAGGAAGTTGCATATTCAAGCTCTTCTGCGCAAATTAATTAAGACGCTGATAGCTGAGGAACTAGAGGCAAATCTAGCAACTGCTGCATACTCTGCTGTGCCAAGAGGCTGATGCAATACGGGACACGTAGGTGAACGTCCCTCTTTCTTTTTGAAAAAGGCAAGAGGATTTTTCATTTCTTGCTCTTTGGCAAGAAGAAAACTCATAACTCGTCTTGACTGGGGCTAAAAGCACAGCGC
The DNA here is from genome assembly GCA_013397515.1 of Upupa epops. Lineage (NCBI taxonomy): Eukaryota > Metazoa > Chordata > Aves > Bucerotiformes > Upupidae > Upupa > Upupa epops. Next base: position 343,557 of record VZRI01009426.1, on the reverse strand, counting down.
AGATATGGTTCAAAATCCGTTTTTCATTCATTTCCAGTCTGTTTTGGCATGGGTTGGTAGAGTAAGAAAGAAAAGTCTGTTTGAAGTTCTCATGTGATGTTTTATTCTTTCCTCCTCGTCATCTGTGTTTTTGCTGCTTTAATTGCTGTTTCAACTGCAATGGCTTTGAAGCATCCTAGGCAGATGCTGTCTTATAAACCTAATTATAATGGTTTTTTCTGTATGTTTTGCTGTGTGAGAATGGACTGACACCTGGCTGAGCTGCCGGGATTAAAGGATGTGGTCAGTGGCTCAAAGTCCAGCTGGAGGCCAGTCACTAGGCGTATGCCCCAGAGACTGATAGTAGTGCCAATGTAGTTAAAGATCTTCTTTAGTGACTTGGGTGATGGTGCAGAAAGCATCCCAGGGAGGTTTAAGACACTACAAAGCTGGGAAGAGTGGCTGATACAGCAGATGGTTGTGTTCCCTTTCAGAAGCACCTCAACAGACAGGAGGTTCATTGAACTTCATGAAGTTTAGCAGAGGGAAATAAAAAGCCCTACCCTGAGCAAAGAATAGCCCCATGGCCCCCCATGCTGGGAGTGACCAGATGGAAAACAGCTTTGCAGAGCCAGTCCTGGAACTCTTTGAGTGGGCAATGAGCTGAGCCAGCAACAGATCCTTGATGCAAACAAAGCCATCGGCCTCCTGGGCTGCCTTAGGAATCCTGTTGACAGCAAGTCAGAGGAGGTGATCCTTTCCTTCTGCCCAACCCAGAACAAGAGAGAGATGGACCTACTGGAGCAACTCCAGGAAAGGTCCACAGAAACCATTAAGGACTTGGACTCTATTTCATAGAAGGAGGTGCTGGGAGACTGGCCTGGAGAAGGGAAGGCTCAGTGACAGGGTGTTACCAATGGGTGCAAAGTATTTTAGAAATTAAGAAAGCTGCTACTCTGTGTGAGATGAGACACACTACTTGACAATGAGAATGTTGCTGCTCTTGTGGCAAGCAGGTCATCAAAGGAAGAGCCTTGGCCGCAGTCACTTGATCTGTTTAGTTTGGTTAACAGGAAATATTGAAGATGGTTGCTTGGCCCTTTTAACCTCTCGGGTGGCCTCTTTCAGCATGTTGTGTAAATAAACAGAGTAGAGGAAAAAGGGCAGTCTTTGTGATGAATGTTTATCTGGCACTGTCTTAAGCGTGACCAGCAAACTTGTGAAGATCCTCTGAAAAGCTGACATGCATTTCTTCTGGATCCCTGTGTTTTCTGAGTGTGGAAGTTCTCTGTGTGCTTCTTGCAATTAATTTCTACTAAATAAGATGCATCCCATCAACTGTCCCTAGCTTTGCAGCAGGTTCCCTTTCTCAGTAATCATTTGCTGTACAGCTGCTGAGTTTTTATTTCAAGTGTAATTACTGCTGTGTGTGATATTCTAGGCCCAGTATCCTTGTTGGAGAGCAATGTAGGAGAAAGGGACCTGCTGGTCCTAGTGGACAGCAGGTTGATTCTGAGCCAGCAATGTGCTCTTGTGGCCAAGAGGGCCAACAGCATCCTGGGGTGCATCAGAAGGGGGGTGGTTAGCAGATCAACAGAGGTTCTCCTCCCCCTCTACTCTGCACTAGTGAGAGTGGCATCTGGAGTATTGTATCTACCTCTGGGCCCCCCACTTCAAGAAGGACACAGAGCTGCTGGAGGGTGTCCAACGCAGTGCAACAAAGATGATGAAGGATGTAGAACAGCTCCTTTCTGAGGAAAGGCTGAGGGAGCTGGGTCTCTTGAGCTTAGAGAAGAGGAGGCTGAGGGGGGACCCCATTCATGTCTATAAATATGTGAGGGGTGGGTGTCAGGAGGATGGAACCAGGCTCTTCTCAAGGTCATCATGTGATAGGACAAGGGGCAATGAGTGCAAGTAGGAACAGAGGAGCTTCCATATAAATGTCAGAAGGAACTTCTCAGTGAGGGTAACGGAGCACTGGAACAGGCTGCTCAGGGAGGCTGTGGAGTCTCCTTCTCTGGAGACATTCCAGACCTGCCTGGATGTGTTCCTGTGTGACTTGATCTAGATGATCCTGCTGTGGCAGTGAAATTGGACTAGATGATCTTTCGAGGTCCCTTCCAATCCCTAATGAATCTATGATTGTGCAACAGTAAATGAAAGACGAAGTCTTGAGACACATTACAGAAAGAATGTTTCACGTTAGGTCTGACCTTCCAGTTGCTTGAGCAGCATTTTGTCAGTTATCAGCACCCTTATGCTTGTGCTATCAGCACAAGTTGCACTCAAAGTAGCTGAGGACTTAGGTTTATACCAGAAAATTCCCCCCAACTCTGTCGGCACTTGCACACCTGGTGTTTCTGACAGTGCAAAACAGCTGGATGTTGTAGCTCACGAATCTGCCAATGTGTGAATAACAAGCTTGTATGAATATGTAACAGTGTGTGTATGATCTGCCACATTTGAGAGGCTATTTCTGAGGCAATAATCACTTTTGTATACCTTAAGGAGAAATTAACATGCTAATACAGTCTGTAATGAAAACAATGTTTAAAGATTCTCATATTCACTTCTTCCATTTATTATTTTTCTTCATGTTTACTAGAGGGAATTGCTTTAGAGTTTTCTATTAACAGATTTATTTTTTTTATGATATTACTTGCAAAATTTAACTGTTGGTTAAATTAGAGTTCAGAACGATGGCAGGATTTATGGCAGGAGATAATTACTAATCTGTGACGTACAGTGAAAGGTTTACAAATATGTTTTATTCAAGGGTACCTTCAAGCTGAAAGGAGGGTAGATGAGTTGTTTGATGATTGTAGATCTGAATTGGGCTAAAGAAGGTTGAATCTAAATTGCTCTGGGTCACATATACTTTCCTTCTTGAGCTGTGCTTTCATGAGCACAGAAGAACTTGCAGATGCCTCTTCCACAAACACTAGAAATCACCGGCTGTAAATCTGGTTTCAGCTAAAGCTCTGCCTTGGTCTTCAGTTCAGGGTCCTGTCTTTAACTTTCAATGAAGCTCTGCTTTTTGGTTCTTGACTCTCTGGCCTAAATCTTGATCTTTAACAGAGACGCATTTTTACTATTTGTTTGCCAACCCTTGCAAGGGCAGATTTAGTTTGGATCTTAGGAAAAAATTCCTCCCTGTGAGTGAGGGTGCTGAGGGAGGTTGTGGCTACCCCATCTCTGGGAGAATTCAAGGCCAGGTTTGATGGGAGCTCTTGGTAACATGTTCTAGTGAGAGATGTCCCTGCTCATGGCTGAGGGGTTGGTACTAGGTGATCTCTGAGGTCCCTTCCAACCTGAACCGTTCTGTGATTCCATGATATATTCATATTAGAGTGAACTTTTTTGAAAACACACTTGGGAACTGAAGGTGTGAATACTTACCTCTATGCAGCAGAGCTTGTTCTACTACAGGCAGTTTTATCTCTGCAGAGTCCCTCTAGCATTCACCCTCATGAATCACCACAGAGCAGTGTTGTCAGGGCTGCTTTTAAACAAGCAATTTTCTCTCTGCCCACTCACCTGCCACTTCACTTCATGAGGCAATCACCAACTCTAAGACAAACAATCTAGGAGAGGTGCTCACTGTACTGCTTTTAAGACACAAATTCCTATTACATAGGAGAACTTATGTGATTGCAATATTTTAATGCAAATTAAGGAATTTAGGAAAACAAAACCTCAAGTAAAACTTGAAAAATAAGAAACTGAGGCACTATAAGAGCAGAGCCTGGCTGAGTTTTGAGTCAGGCCCTTCTGAGTGGGGCATTCTGTTGAAGCAAGGATTCAAGTTTCTGCTTATCTGACATGGAAAGTGTTTTGGCACTTAGCTTTGGGGTCTTTGGGTCTCTCCTTGTGTGTTAGTGCTTCTGCAGTTTCTAAGTGCTGCTAAGGTCTTAGAGGGATAGTTTTTTAAAATGAAAGGGCAAGGTAATTATTTTTGGTCCATAAAAAAAGAACAAAGACAGTAACTGCGGATTGTTTTCTTGGCGACCAGTAAAAGCAGTTGTACTGCTGCAGTGCTCAAATCCAAGGCCCAAAGAAACTTTCGAATTGCTGGCAAGTAAGAGGAGGTCAGAGAGAGTGTGAACAGGTGTCTCCTGGTGATGTTGAGGGGATAAAGGCGGGCAGCTCAGGAGGCTTCACAAGCTGTGTAGAAAGATGATGGTGAAGCAGCCCAGCTTGAGCTGCTATGGGAAGGTGTTTCCGTCTTGACCAAGGGCTGGCTGCTATCTTGGGTTATGGAAAAGAACAGGCTGGTAAGAATCAATTTCTGGAGACTGTAAACAAGCAAGCTGCTCACTGAATAAATCTTTTCCTAGTGTCAGTTATCTGTTCTCCTCTAGCGAAATCATGGGTCCCCTAGTGCTGGTGATACTTGGAACAGTTTGCTGTATGGCTGCTCCGCTGCTGTTCATCACCTCCAGATAAGGATGCTGAAAACAGTAGCCTTTCTTAACATCTCCAAGTTTGTCCAGATGGAAGGTTTCTGCAGTGCTGGCACAGGTCCTAGCTAGCTAGCAAGGAGAGTGATCAAGATAAAAGTCCAAGTATGAAATAGATGGCCAATGTTTTTTTCCAGGGAATATTTTTTACCTAGAACTTGACTTGGGAAGCTCACGATACGATGTTTTGTGTGTAACACATGGAACTGCCTTAAGAATCATTGTATACTTTATAATCGTCACGATAAAAGTTATTTCTACTTTCCATTTTATCAAAAACAAAGACTTATTAAAAAGGACCTGTGTCCTTTATGAAAATTCAGTGATGCAGGCTGCACAAAGGAATGGCTCTCAAGCGTAGTGTTCTTCTGCTTCAAGAGGTGATGCAGATAAATTAGTGAAAGGTCGCTCTGTGTTCAGTATCATCTTTGTCTGCTGTTTTATGTGCTGAAATGGAAGTGCTTACCTTGCGTGTGGCTCAGTTGTGGCAGAAATGACAGTGGATGCATAATACCTCACACTTAATTTGGAGAAAGTCCTTGCTCTGTGGAAACAATTATTAGGACTGCGGTAGGAGGCATCTGGTCATGTAGACATAGCAATTGTATTCATCTAATGTATAACAGTTAATATATTGCAGCTCAGTATGAACTAGAACCCCTCGTTATGGATAAGCCCTTAAGTATTTAAATACCCAGGTTCCTTTTATCGAAATGCCTCGGAGTCCAACTCGGCCTCCGCGTGGTGACTGTTGTAAATTTTCCTTATGAAACTGCGTTACATTTCATCCTAATTAGCTGTGCTGCTGTGCCCTTAATAAAGAAGCATCACATTAAAAAGTACCAGAGGCTAAGCACCCACATCCTTTCCTGTAGGAATTAAATCAATTTCAGTCTTACAGTATTCACACAGCTGATTTAATTTGGCCTCTTTCTCTAGATGATGGCAGCAGTGTGGTGGTAGGAAGCTCTTGCTGTTGCTACTTGGGTTCTGCTCCAGAGCTGTGTTCATGCCGACTGTTGTCAGGATAGCATTTCTCACTGTCCCAGAGTAAAGCAAATCCATTATTTCAGTAGGAAAGAAATTAAAGGTTAGTCAAGGAACAGCAGTTACCCACAACAAATTCAAATGAGAAGTGTTTTATTGTGGGAATAGGAATGAAAGTTTCCTGCTGTGAAGTTGGCTTTTTTTTTATTAATTATATCAACTATATAATTAAGAAATTATTATGCACAGGAAAGGTTAGAAGCCTTAACATCTTTTTTCCATAGTCCAAATATCGCAGCATGTCGATCTCCATGCTGTGAGTTGCCCATTACTGCTCTGCCAGTAATTTCAACCTGGCATCTAGACTAAATTGTCTCCCTAGAAGCCAAGCGGAAGCACAGTTGATATGTGGTCTTGGGCACAGGCCTTTCTTGAATGAGTAAAAGCACTGTCACACTCTACGAAATTACATCTGCTGGTTATTCGCTGTGATCATCTCTGGATGAGGGAGAGGGCAAAGCTCATCTAAGTTATGGCACAGGCCAGCGTTTGGAAGGAGCTTGATGGGATTTCGCACGCTCTTGTGGCTTCGTTCAGATCTGTTTCAGCTGCATGACAGGAATTGAAAGCAAGGTGATGATTATGAGGTGTCTACACGGTAATTTTAAAGTGGGTATTAAGAAACACGTACAACACACAAATTGCTAGCTAAAGCTCGCTACAGCCTCGGAGCAGAGTCTGCTTTGAATGGAGATGAACGAATGGGACAAACGCCTGCCATGCAGTGCTGACAATGCAGTTGTCTAACCTTCTCTGAGGAAATCTGAAAAAGTTGCCTGGTTCCCCGGAGCCCACAGGCTGCCTTTCCTTCAGGTGCCCAATGAACAGAGCTGCTGTGCGGGACCTTGACAAGTGTGTGCTGAGCCCACCCCAGAGCACAGTGACTAAGCTTGTGAATCCTTCCGAGATCACCACTGAGGCTTTTAGTAGATGCAGCTTGCATCTTGGGGGGAGTGGGTGCACCATGCTTTCACTGCCCAGGGGCTGCAGAGCCACCCTAGCTCATAGGCCCTCAGGTGGGTGGCTTTGTTACATACGTGGGGACCTGAGATCATGGCTGATGGTGCTTCTTCCCATAGGTACCATGTGTGGTATTGCCCAAGGAACTGCAGCACTGACAAGATTTTGGAGGTGCTGTGGGACTGTTTCCCATTGCCTAGAGGCATGGGGCCAGCAAGAGAAAGGACCTTGAATTTTACTCATTTCCTATGGTTCTTTAACAGCCCCATGATTTAGATGCTACTCCATTTGTACGAAGCAATGGACAGTCAAACACATGTTTGAAGCCATTGTCTCTTAAGGTGTGAAATTTCAACAGTGGTGAATTTAAAAATCTACTAAATTGGACAGAATTATCCTTCCTGCCTCTCTCTTCTTGCTGGAGCATCTGTTGCCATCTCAAACTGAGCTCTGTAACTGCAGGGGGGCGGTGGGGTTGTCCTACTCCATTCCTCATTTCCTTAAAGAACTGATTCGTTGTGATTTATTGAGTACAAACTACAAAGCTAAGTATTTTTCAGGATGTAAGTTGTATTGGTTCTGAGAAGGAATGAGACTATAATTCTCCCCCACTTTATTTTACTTAAGTATTTTCAGAGGGGAGGGGAGGATGTATTTTTTTCCATTAGACCTCTCTTTCTTAATCACCATTCCCTAATTAATTCCCTGGTTAAATATAAAGCAAGCGTTAGCTTTGAATAATGTTTTCCTGTGTGATTAAGTAAAGAAGAATTCCTTTCTTTTGTATGATGACTCATTTCCAGGGGATCTGGAGGCTGCCTGAGGGTGGATATTTGAGACTTTGGTCCCAGGTGCACTTGTACCTTTGAGCAGTGTTTGCTGTCAGTCCAGAGGCGAGAGGTAAAGGTGATATCACATATCAGCTGCACACACAGAAAATCCTCTCTCTTGTGAAACCATAGCTTTGGTTTCTCCTGGTGGAAAACTGACTGCGGCTCACAGAAATGCAAGCCTCCAGACAACACACGCAGCTAGGAGAAACGTCAGTTGTCGTTCTCACCGGCACGGCGTCTACAGCCATCTCTTATTGCGTGATATGTTTTCTTTGGTGTCCCAGCTGACCCCAAAACGTATCCTTTCTTTTCTCCCAGCATCATGGAGTTCCTTTCCCTGCAAACCTTTGACTTGCACCAGTAGAGCTGGTTTGGGTCGCACCATAAACTTTTAAACTGAAAGTTTGTAAATGAAAGACTGAAGCAAAAAAGAATGGTGCCAAGAATGAGGGCAGGGCAGTGTTTAAGCTGGCCAAGCTTAGGTTATGAATGCAGAAACGGCTACATCTACCTGCATAATAGGACTTTTTTTTCCCTATCATACTAGACTATTGTGCTAATTTTTAGCTCAAAAGAGAGTTTTAGGAATGATTCTGGGTTGGAACTGGATGATCCTTTGGTCCCATCCAACCCTGACTGATTCTATGACATTCTCAGTGGGGGTGACAGGGCACTGGAGGGGGCTGCCTAGTGGGTTTGTGGAGTCCCCTTTTCTGGAGACGTTTGAAACCCACCTGGACTTGGTCTAGGTGATCCTGCTGTGGCAGGAGGATTGAACTGGATGATCTTTCAAGGTCCCTTCCAATCCCTGATGATTCTGTGATTCTATGAAATGTTGCTCATAGCTGAAGATGAGGAAAAGGATGTCGCTTTATTAACCCAGCAGCAAGGAAAACATATGGAATGTGTTGTATATAATGGCATAGAAGCGCCTGTGAATTGACTGCTGTAACAGTGGAGACTACAACATGTTTGAGAAACAGGCAGTTACAAATGCCCTTGGTTTTGATGAAAAGTTGAGTGAACAAATCCCACTGATTTTTTTCCCTTTGATTTGTTTTGCAGGCATTTCCCTGTATTTCAACGGGAATTTATGGTAAGTGAGACCTTAGATGTCATTTATTGCTTACTCAGTTTCTCCTATTATTACTATTTTAAATGGTGATATCTCATGTCAGATGTCTCAGTAGTCATTTTGGCTTGTGAATCTATTTCTGTTGTGCTTAATAACCGAGACCTGAAGCCATGGACTGTGACTAGTGTGTTGCTAAGTGTGATACTGTGGTGCAGCCTTCAGCACGTCCCTTAGCCCGTGAGCTGAGGCTCGTAGGAGGGACGACATTTGTGCACCTGCAGGTAACTGAAACACACTTCTGTGGCTTTAACAGAGGTAACTGGGGTTTGGTAGATTGTTCTTTCCAGAGGATGAGCAATCAAGACTCCTCGGAGTCCAAGAGTAGGGGAAGAAAGTCTGATTTCCTGAAGCAAACCTGCTGGAATAACTGAAATCACCCTGATTCCCTTGAGCCGTGCTTCCACAGTTTTGGTTTATTAATTTAGATGCAAATGAATACAGCCCCAAGAACCGGAGGGAAAGGGTTATTATAAAAGATTGTCACTTGTTTGGTTGCAGTCGTAAGGCAATCCATCACTGACAGTCAGCTGCTTTTGGTTGTTGACGTTGTGGAAGAAGTGGGCATGATATTTGAAAGAGGAAAAAGACAAGCTGTTCAGTTGAGGAAAAAAGAAGAGCAAATTTGAGAGGACATGCAAATTGCGAGAGGACAGAAATATTTTTCATTTAAAAATACTGTGGGACTAATTTTTCTTTCATTTTGGTTTAGTAAATGCGTACAAATGAGAGTAGGTTGGATTGCTTGTAGAACTGAAAGGCTGTCAAGAAACATGCCACACAGTACCACCGTATCACAGTAATGATAAGGTTGGAAAAGACCTTAAAGATCATCCAGTCCAACCTAGATCCAACTAAACCAAGTAAACCTAACATCTAACATTTAGATCATGCCACTCAGCACTTCATCCAGACTAATCTTAAATACCTCCAGGAATAGCAACCCGACCACCTCTGTGGGCAGCCCGTTCCAAAACCTGATCACTCTTTTAGTGGAAAACCTTGTCCTAATATCAAGACCTCCCCTGATGGAGCTTAAGACTGTGACCCCTTGTCCTATGTCCAGACATAAGTTAAAGACAAAAGAGTAGCCATTGTGTAACTGTGACGGGTGGGACAGCTGCTGCTGCGTGAAAGTGACTTACAGTAAATTTTAGATAAAGTTGTTTAAGTTTGGATTACTCAGGTAATGCAGATGCAGACACAGACACTTTTTTTTTAAATTGTTTACCAAACCTTGCAAGATGTGGTGAAATAGACCCGCCTGGACGTGTTCCTGTGTGACTTGGTCTGGGTGATCCTGCTGTGGCAGAGGGATTGGACTGGATGGTCTTTCGAGGTCCCTTCCGATCCCTAAGGATTCTATGAAAATCTCTGCAAATGTCTAGTAAGTGGGATGTACAAATAATGGTAAATTCTCATTTCAAGCTAAAAGAGGACAGATTTAGTTTGGATCTTAGGAAAAAATTCCTCCCTGTGAGTAAGGGTGCTGAGGGAGATTGTGGCTGCCCCGTCTCTGGGGGAGTTCAAGGCCAGGTTGGATGGGGCTCTGAGCAACCTGTTCTAGTGAGAGATGTCCCTGCTCATGGCTGAGGGGTTGGAACTAGGTGATCTCTGAGGTCCAATCTAAACCATTCTATGGTTCCAGTTAATAAGTCTCAGTGGGTAAGGAATATGTCAGCATGAAATTAGTAAAGAATGTTGGAAAGGAACTCTGGTTGGAATCTTGAGTGAGCTAACAAACTATTTTGTTGAAGTTAGCATTGGTTTTGACAGGAAAGCTCTGAATTTACTGACAGAGTATATAGTGTGACAGATGCTTTTTCTGTGGTTACTGTTTTCACCTTTGGAACTGGGTTGAGACTCATTTCTCCAAAGATCCTTTTTTTGGGCTGAGGCTGCTTTGGAATTTTACTTCTGAGAAGACAATCAGTAGCTAATTTTACTCCTTATGTTTTAATGAATGTTTTTTATCCCTCAATGAAAACAATACTTGCTCTCTTTTCAGACTCTCAGACCTACTACCTGAGAGGAGTCATTAAACAGGCAATCAGGTTTCGGCTCTGTATTTTTGAGAATATGTGTGAGAAGTTGCAGTGCTAAAGTTACACGATGCAATGCATTTGAGGTGTAAAGCACACCCAAACTCTGTCTACTAAGCTGGGCATTGTTCTTTCTGGTTTTGCTGGGTTTTCCCTGCCTCTATACATGCACATTCCTTGAGGTAAACTCAGTCTCTAAACAAGCAGCTTCATTCCTGCTGGCACAGCTCATTGGTACTGCTTTAGGTACTGTGCATTTACCACTGTACTGTCCCACTAAAACGTTAGTGAGGAACACACAGCCTTGATTTCTTGTCTCATATCCACACAAACAAATGTCGTCCCTTAAGAAACCCTTGGCTGAGAATTGAGTTTCATCTCCAAGTGGAAGTGGATGAATTTTCGAGCGATAACCAACTGTATCCAATTTAAGACTCTGGATTGTGTTCTGTTCTGAATCCTTGCAAATGCATAGATTGCCTGCCTTCTCTGCTAATATTTGGAAGAGAGTACTCTCGCTTCTCTGGAGAGCAATCCTTTCCTGTTTACATCATCGCAGAGCGCTCCTTTTCTCCCATAAAAAGGAAATGGGAAGAAACAAGCAATCCAGCCTCTTTCAGAGTATTTGGCAAAGGACAGATTGCTTTTCATGAGAAGGGTGTTGGAGAGAGGAAAGGTCTGCCTTCCCTCGCCAAACACTTCCCTTATGCTCTGTCTCCACCCATAGCACACTGGATGTTCCAGCTTGAATGCGTTAAAGCTGTGAGAAGGCCACTTGCCACTTAGATTTCAATGTGTTCCTATTTAAAGAGCACAGGCAACAAATTCACTCATGAGGGATTTTTGTTTTAGAAGCCTGATAGCTTCAAATGAGGGATTAAGCGTTTAAAAATAAAAGTAATAGAAAGCAGAAAAGCAACTGATAAGGAGTATTTGAGGACTGCAAAGCCAGTAAGGACTTAGGGGGCCGCCCATAGGTAGTTTGGGAAAACTGACAGTCTAGGAAAGCAAAGGCAGTGAAGAGTCCCTTCCCTATGGAATCCCTGGGTTACTCTTTGCTCTTGTGATAAATACTTTTCCTTGATCTCAAGAGCATGAAGTGTCCTAAACCAGACTGCTTCGGGAAGAGGACAGCTGCTTACATCACTCCCATACCACAGGCGAGGTACTGAAGTGTCAAAAGACAGCTCCTCCTGGCTTCTCAGTACTACTCAACATGATCAAGAGCACAATCTTGACCTTACCACCACTTTATTATAATTTTTAGGGTTTTCTTATATTTACTTACTTTTCCCTTTTCCAGAGCAGTTTCACTATATGCCTAGAAAAAAAAATCAAAAATTAAAAGTTATAAAAATAATCCTGGAGATAAATCTCTAGTCTGGAGGGTTAAAAGTGTTATTTTAAACTGTAGTGTGTCAGGTTTCCACCTTATACAGAGTGAATCACCATTTACATATCCACTTTCTCCATAATTACCATCTTGTTATGTCTGAGGCACTGCCAGAAGGCTGGAGGGGGGGGAATGTGTGGAAAAGAGCTACTTTCTCCCATAGATTTTACCGAGGAGCACCTTATTATCGTGTCTTTAAGAAGCCATCCACAAATTCAGGTGTTTGCAGCCTGCAAAGTGAACAAGGTTGTCTGGTACAGTGCTACAAACCTTAACGAGCTGCAAAATTGAAATAAGGTTCTGCGGATGGCTATGGGAAGACAAGAAATTTCCTGTTGAGAGGTAATTACGGCGTAGGTTACGTATGAAAGCAATGGAAGTCATTGCAGTCTGTGCACAGCTATTTGTTACCTTCTTACTGTTATTCTACAGTAATGCAAGGTTTGGCTTCTGTTCCTAGATACTTATGTTGGCAACATAAACTGCTCTCGGGCAAAATAAGCAAGTATTTAATTGTTGTTTTACACTTAGAGGTAAAAAAGTAAAAAGAAGGATGGAGAAAAGATAAAACTTTGAGGTAAATCTTCAGCTGGTGTTTGTATTTGTCTCTGCATCGGTGCAGCTGTACATTTTACCTTAGCTTGACTTTCACTGAAAATTTCTGAGCAAAAAGAACGCAGCAGCCCTTAGGTTTTGTTCTGAATGCGCATTTGCACTGCCTTTAGAAACACAGAGAGAGAAAGGGAATGGAAAAGACCAAAAGCCATCAAAGTGCAGAATGTCTGTGCTGATTTAGCCAGTGGAAGCTCCTAGGTTCATGACATTTTAACCACCTTTACTGCACTGGTGGTTTCTGTCAGAATCAGACCACTTAAGCAGACTCATAGCTGATTGTGGCAAAACATTGGAAGGTTAAATTTATTATGCGTTGTTAAAGGAGGATCTGATGAGCAAGCATTGAAATTGAGGCAAGAAAGAAAGAATGAAAAGTGTGCAGTGTGTGTGTGCAGAAAATAGAAGCTGACAATACATTCTTAAGGTAGGATGCAAAGAAGTAGCTCAGATCCCCTGCTTCAGCTTTGTCTGCGAGAAGAGGTGCCTTGGTCTAGTGCCAGCTGTCCTGACCTCACAAGCATCTTCTGCAGAATCCAAAGAACAATTCATCCTGCCAGTCTGCAGAAGGCTGGGAGTGTATCTGTTGGCTCCTCTCCCTATGAGGCGATCAGAGCGAGATTATAACAAGGGATTAACCGACAGGTGCGCTACTGAGGGATTATAAAAGCCCTCTGAAAATCTGAGTCAGAAGACTAACCCAAATGCTTTCAAAGACAGAATAAATTCCTGATGCAGGGTTAAAGGTTGAGGCAATCTATTTCCATCATTCCCATCTGTTTATTCTCTTTTCCATTCACGGTTTCATTCCTAAGATATGTATTTCAGTAATGAGCAATTTTAGTAAGGGTTGCACTGTCATCTTCCCAGAGAAGGAATTAGCTGCAAATTTTTCAGAGCCCCACTATTCACAAGTGTATAATAAGTAACCACGAAACAGTCTTGTATTTATCTCCAGTCTGTTGCTTTGAGTCCCTGGGCTGACGCTGTACACGATCATCAGCATTTTAATATTGTGATGTCAGTTATGGTGACCTAGGAAAATGGATGTGTGGTTTTACCAGTTATTTTTTTGCAACTCTTCGGGAACTTCATAGCATCCTGTTATTTACTCCATAATATGTTTAATGTAATAGGTCAGCAAGAATGAAGATACATGATAACTCATTTTTTTGATGCTGCTTTTGGGACTGATCACCAGTTAACTGAGAGTTTTATTAAAATTAATAATAGTAACAGCTATGAAATGACTGTTCTAATATTCAAGTAATCCTAGAAGTCTAATTACTACTTGTATAAAAATTTGTTGCATGCATTATTTAACAGCATTCTTCTCGTGGACGCTACGCTGTCTGAAATACTAATCGGTCTCTTCCCATATTTTAAATAACAAGAAAAATTATTACTGGAAAGTGTAACTTGATGGGCTCTCAAGAGTCTAAAATTAACATTCTTATGACATATTTAGCAAGAAGCTCAAACTTGTTTCCAGACAAGAGACTTAATAATCTGTCTTTTTCCAGTGGAAATTGGCATTTTATGGGTATTGTAGTTAGAGTTTTATCTATTCTTAAATTCTCGCTGAGTAGTCCAGCTTACAGCTCTTCCCCTGAACGCTAGAGGACAAATCCTGTCCTTCATTAGAATGACATTGAGTGGCCGACAGCTTAGACAATTACAAACTGGGTACTCACTTGCCTCATGGCCTTGCTTTTTTGTCCTTTCCCTTTTGTTTTTTGGAAGAGATAAAGATTGAATGTAGTTATGTTTATTTTTTTAGTTGGCAGAAGCCATCAGCAGAATCTAAGGCTTTACAAAGCCTGGGAAACTTGGTTCCTTTGTTAGGCTCAATGCCCTGCGTTTATATTTGCGTATTTTAACTGTTCCTTCCGTCTCACCACATCTGCCCACACTCTGTAACCTGATTTTAATTTGCAAGCAACAATTGTTTGCATGCTCTCCTGTTCTTATGTCGTGGTGCCTTGCATCCTGAGCCTCCTAGCATGGCTCATTAAAGAACACTTTTGCCGTGAGCTCTACAGCTTTCTGCAGGCAGTTGAGGAAAAGCCAGTAACATCTCCAAAGGCATCAAACCCACGTTGTATTTAGGCACTTCCCCCTTTTCCTTTAATTTGTTCTGGTTTTGCTTTTATTTTGTTTTGGGTTTCTGTTTTCTAAGCAAATTATTCTGCAAAGGGTAGAAGAGTTGGAAAAGGTCTCTGGCTTTCAGAAAGCGTATTGCTGATATGACCAACAGGACTCGAGCTGGTCAGATCTAATATTTGTTTAGGTATCTGTGGTTTTCTGTTGGAAGAGTTAATACAGCTAACTCTGTATCCTTATACCAACTTCATCCCCTTCTCTACATTTTCCTGGCTCCTATCAACAGGGAAGTCTTATGTGTTTGTTTCGTGGCTGAAGTCAGGAAAAGCTAAAGCTCTTTTGAAGCTAATTTGTTAAGAAATTAAATCAAGTAAGAAAATATATACAGATCTTGTCCTGAAGACATTAAAGTAACATGATACACGAAGTATAAAATGCTTCTTGGTAAAAGGTTCCATTGTTGTTATCCAACTTTTTTTTTTAAAGCAATCTTTTCTCTTCCCCCAGGAACAAAACCATGCCTCTAGAGCTAAAGCAGTTTGTGAATTGCATCGTTTACATTGGCTCGTATGAGTGTAGAACCCAGCACAGTGTTGTCAAAGCCACCACTGGCAGAAGGATGCCCATGTTGAAATTTATGCAGTTTCACTTTATTTAGAGCAAGAGAGGTGATTCTTCCCCTTCTACTCTGCTCTTGTGAGAAACCCCCTCAAATACTGCATCCTGTTCTTGTGTCCTCAGCATAAGAAGGATATAGAACTGTTGGAGCAAGTCCAGAGGAGGCCACAAAGATGATCCAAGGGGTAGAGCACCTTTGCTATGAGGATAGGCTGAAGGAGCTGGGGTTATTTAGCCCAGAAGAGAGAAGGCTCCAGGGGGCCCTCACAGGTGCCTTCCAATGCCTTCTGCAGGAAGGTTGGAGAGGGACTTTTCAGAAGGGGTTCTAGTGATAGGACAAGGGGAAATGGTTTTAAACTGAAGGAGATAGGAAGAAGCTCTTCAGTACAAAGGTGGAGAGACTCTGGAATCCATTGCCTGGAGAGGTTGTGGATGCTCCCTCCCTGGAGGCATTCAAGGCCTGTTTGAATGAGGCTTGAGCAGACAAGTCTAGTTGAGAGGCATAGGCACTGCTGCCCATAGCAGGGAGGTTGGAGTAGATGATCTCTAAGGTCCCTTCCAACCTGAACCATCCTATGATCTTTTTCGTGCCTTCCCCATTTCTACAGAAAAAGTATATGAAGCATATTACCTCTGAGTTTTAAACATTTTGTAAAAAGACAGCTAGTTTCATGGTTTCAGTTAAATTTCATGATGCAACTGATCTTCCTTGAAAGGAGGACTTTAATACAAAATTAATCTAGTTCAAGAAGAATAGGTATCATCTTGACAGCTGTAAAACTGCTACTGAGTTAGAAAACTTGCACCAGAGCTGATGTGCACCGTGGCATAACTAGTCTTGTGTGTCACCTTAGTTGCACAGCACACTTTCTCTATAATTTAGCAGCTAGAAAAGGATCTTACATGTGCCTAGGGTAGGATTTGTAGTCCTAGTTCATCACCCACAATAATTTTCATACTGTACAACTGGTTTACCATTTACAAATGAAAACTGTGTCTTCAGTTAATATCGAACCCCACTCACACCTTCAAAGGTACTCTGAGAACAGAATAGTCTTACTAGCCTCTGCTCGTGTGTCCTTAAGTAGATTTAAAGTTGACTAGGAGTAATATTCATGGTGTGACATATGTCACTTTTATTGCAAAGGTAGTAACCGTATCTTTTGGAACTTTTGTGACTGCATTAGGGCAGTAAACGCCTTAGGAAAACAGCTTCTCTTATTCTGTTCTTATTTCTAGTTGCAGAGTGATGGGCTTGACTACAGAGTATTGTCAACGTGCCCCTTATTTGTCCTATTTCTTTTTCTCCAGAGCAAACAGTGTCTCTTACTATGTATTTCTACAATACCTATGATAATGGGTGTAGACAGTACTGGGGACCTACAGTACTACTTCAGTACGAATAGTACAGTCAGCTTATATGTAAATTTATGTTACCAAGGTCAACCGTCATTGATATGTTTGGTGTCTGAAGGGCGCCTCAAAAAGAGGGGAAGACGTATATGTCACAAGAACAGGGCTTTTAGGTGGCCTCTGAAAGTTAAAACTGTTGCTAGGGTGAGTACTTTCTCCTGAAAGAAACTATCACCTGCTGTGTATTTTGAGTCTCACTGAAAGACCTGAAAGGCAATTTACAGGTGTCTGTGCCTCCAAGGATTGTTGACTGTGTTGTCCTTTTTTCTGCATCTTTGTTAGAAAAGAATGCTACCATGTGTGATTGGAAAGGGCAAGTGCTGCCGAGGCAGACGAAGAATAGCAAAGTTGGATGGTTCAGTGTTATGAATGACTAAGACAGGGTCTTGTTTGTAAGGCTTATTCTGCAGTTCTGCACACCACAGCTTTGGTGGAGATTGTGTTAATGGAAGGTCACCTTGTGCCTGGAAAAGTGTTGCGCCTTGTTGTCTGCAGAACACATTTAAACAGACGATGTGCTGCTGACTGTTGGAAGCACATTGACCTTTCCTGTGTCTGAAGATGCGATACTCAAGATGAGTACATAATGCAGTATATTGCAGCAATAGAAGGAAGCATCTATGACAGTGGTCTCAGTTTTCTGAAGGAAAAGGATTCTTTTTAAAAAAATGTTAATTCAGAGGTAATAGTTAGATTTGAACACATGTTTTGATAGACATGCTTGGAATTTATGCAGCCTGAGTCATTTGCTCATCATTGTATCAGTGCATGAAAAGAACCATGCACATTCATTATCCACGGTGAGGTGTCTCTGCTTGCTGTAGTTGGGGTGTTGTGGGAGATGACCTTTGGAGGTCTCCTCCAACTCGATGCATTCTATGATTATTTATCAAATTCTATATTAAGAATTATTAATAAAAATCAGATCTTTGTGGGATTGTTTGTTACTTCATTATTCTATCAGAACGACTTCACTTAAGGTTGTTCTCTGCATCAATGAAATATTGAACAGTTTGTGAGAACCCCTGAAATTTACTGCCGAGGAAGCTTAGCAAGGAATCAAAACGGACCTTTCTGTGAGGACTGTGAGGTTTGAGTGCCTTTCTGTGCAGAGCAGAAGCACTGCTGATGTTTGTTTACTTGACAGTAGTGGTGTACACACTAAACTCTGATTCAGGCTTGCTCAGGGTTAGGTACACAGAAACAACCGTGCACCTTGTGGAAGAGCATTAAGCCAGAAGTTCAGTTAGTCTTAACGAGACAACTATGAAAATAAATGTGGATGGTCTTTTTGTGTACATGCCAGGAAAGCAGACCAGGAGTCAAACATTCACTGCAGAGCTGGTTAGAGGGGGCAGGAGGAGGGAGGGATGTCTTACCTTCTAGTTTAAAATACACTTTGGGTCAGGTTTCTGCTCAATAGAGCTGAATTCAGTTTATTTCTGAGCTGTCACTACAGAGTAGCATCGGTTCAAGGGGTATCCTGCGAGAAGACTAACTGTAATTGGCAATCCATTTCTTCATTTCCATGCTATAGCCAGCCTTGACAAATTAATCACAATCAAATAGAGGCAGCAAGAAGGGGGCAACCTGTGCAGCACAGAAGAAAAATGAGGCCTCAAGCTGGCATGACAGACTTAATCTTTCAATTCACACCGTTAGACTGAACAAGGCGGCTTGGTGTGCCTGTGACCAGCACCACCCATAAACAAACTATTCAGTCTGGGTGTGAGGTTTTGGCGGGTGAGATAAAGGTTATTGAGTGCCACCCAGCACCTCGTTGATCACTGTGGAGTGGGGATCACCTGGATTAGTCCTGAGGAGAAAGAGTTGCCATGCAGTGGTTTACAAGATCCCTGGAGAGACCACAGCTTAAATTTCAGTTGTGAGGAGTAATTTTGTGTCTGATCCCATGGGGTTGGACTTAAATAATCTTTCAAGGTCCCTGCCAACCACTAACATTCTGTGATTCTGTGAACTGAAATGGTTTTGTGGTTTGGATGGATGTGTTATGAATACTGCACAAGAAGCCCATTACAGCAATGATTATAGCTAACAGGTCTACATAGCTAGTCTCAGAAACTGTCCCAACGAGTAAGACCTAGATCAGTTCCACGTGGAAAGGGAAGAAATGGCAGCCTTAAGAACTAGAACTACTCTGTCAGCTGTAGGAAAAAACTTGAGAGCTTTTTCTATACATTTCAGTTAGCTGCCTTAAGTACTTCTTAGAGTGTTGCAGCAGATGTGTGTCTTCTCATGTTATGTTTCAAATATGAAACCCTATTTTAACTGACATACTCAGAATTTCTTACTGCAGCTACCTGAGAGGTGGTTGTAGTCAGATGAGGCTCAGTCTCTTTTCCCAAGAAACAAAGGACAGGACAAGTGGAAGCTGTCTCAGCTTACACTTAGACTTGACATTAGGAAGAGGTTTTTTACTGAAAGAGTGATCCGGTTTTGGAACAGGCTGCCCATGGAGGTGGTTGGGTCACTGTCTTTGGAGGTGTTTAAGGTTAGGCTGGATGAGGTGCTGAGTGGCATGAGTTAGATGGCAGATGTTTAGGGTTACTTGGTTGGTTTTAGGTTGGCCTGGATGATCTGTACGGTCTTTTCCAGCCTCATCATTACTGTGATACCGTGATACCAGGGGAGGTTTAGGGGACACATAAGGACAAAATTATTAACCAAAAGGCTTGTCAAGCCCTGGAACAGGCTGCTCGGGAAAGTGGTGGAGTCACCATTTCTGGAGGTATTTAAAAAATGTGTAGATGCAGTACTGAGAGACTTGGTTTGGTGGTGACCTGGCAGTGCTGGGTTATTTGTTGGACTCAATGACCTTAAAGGTCTCTTCCAGGCAAAACGATTTGATAATATCTAGTTGTTAGATGTTAGGCTTACTTGGTTGGTTTTAGGTTGGACTGGATGATCTTTAAGGTCTTTTCCAGCCTCATCATTAGTGTGATACTGTGTAATAATGTTCTTTGTACTGCCTGCCACTATGATTGTAGGTTTTCTTCTTGAAACTAAGATGGAAACAGAGCTAAAACCACAGTGGAATAAGTCAGCATACCTTGGTTTCAGAGAAGTTAGAGTGATTTGCACTAGCTGTGCCACAGTTGAGAAGTATTCAAGGCATTTTGGTCTTTTCCAGCTTTAGGAATTGGCCTGTTCACTTTGACTCTAACTTCACTGACTTGGGCATAGGAGAAGTCTGGTCCGGTGTACCATACCTTTCTTACAATGTTTGTTTTGGGCAAAATGAACTTTGTTAGTTTACCTTTTCTCAAAAGAGTATCTACCCCTCTTAGAAGAACATTTCTTCAAGATTTGATTTGTAAATTATTTGTGTTGGTCTCTTTTTTCCTCTCAATATCTTAATTATATGACAGAAAGTGGATTATAAATTGTATCTGTTGTTTACTATTCAGTTTTGGATAGTGAAGCATATTGCTTGCCCTCTTCCCTCTGTGATGTTTGAAAGAATCCTGTAACAGAAATAATGTATGGCACTGTTGATAGGTTAATAATACACTGCATTTGATGCTGTGGCAGTGTAAGGATTTCAGTCCCTTTCTATTTTCATTGCTCTCTGGAATAAGAACATTGAACTTTTACTTTCAAGTATCCCATATGGAACATATACGTCATCCCACATTGTGATGACTTCTGTCAAAAAGTAATCTCTGGGTTACTGGTCAAATTGAGTAGCACTTAAAAACCACTTGTTGAGGATGGTGAATAATGTAGTGCTGATCCTGCTTGGGGAGAGCCCAGTTCAGACATTCCCGAGTTAAATAAGCGCCAGTATAAAAGTCAGCACATCACACCAGCTGGCAGCCAGGTTCCTGTTTTCTGTAGCCATTTTCCTCCTCCTCAGGTTTTAATGATCAAAAGTGTATTTCTAAAATGGAGAGGGTGACAGTCTGAACAGTTCAGCATTCTGATGAGAAAAATACGGTGTAGAAAGATCTAGAACCTAATCTTTAAAACCCTGGTGGATAAGAGTAAGTGGACTGTTCCAGCAGTGACCAGTGTGTACTTTAAGCCTTTATGTACCAGTTCATTATGCAGTGTTGGATAAAATAAGTATCAGTTTTACGCAGAATGCGTATCAGCGTAAATTGCCCGGTGTGGGCTGTGAGCTGTAGACAGTGCAATCATAATAGCTTTTAAGAGTTTTATGGCTTCAGAACATCAATCATTTTCTTATGCTCTTAATTACCATAAGGTAGCTGTACTTGCGTCCGTAATAGGTGCTAAACATTATGCCACTGAGAAGTTTTTAAGTGTTCTTTGTCATCGCTAGTAAATACAATATAGCAGACCATTACGAGTCGGGAACACAACTTAGCCAAGTTTAGCCAAGGGCCACGAGCGTTGTAAACCCAACAACATTTTGAGCCAGATTTGTTAGCTGAAGGTAGTCTTCTGGGCTTTTTTTCTGGCTTTTGGAATGAGAGAAAAGAATAATTCAGTTGCCAAACAAGCATTGCTTAATTACCAGAAGGCACATTTTTGTCCCTCTTAGAAAAATCAAACCTGGTTCCCAGAGTGAGAGAGGAAAAGCTGCTGTGTTTTGCACAGTCATAAATATGGTCAAGAAGAAAACAGTCATGCTTGTTTCGTGCTGCTCGTGCTGGGCAGTACTCTAGGAATCTTCTCTTTTTCTGCTAACTTTTTATCTGAGGGTGGTGGACCAGGTTGTCTAGAGAGGTTGTGGAGGCTCCATCTCTCTGTCAGGCTTCAAAGGGCTCTGAGCAATCTGTTCTACTTGGAGATGTCCCTGCTGGTTGTGGGGAGGTTGGCCTAGATGACTGTTGGAAGTCCCTTCCAACCCAATACATTCTATGATTCTAGAGAAGTTTGAATTCACAAGAATCTCTTAATTGATTTATGTGCCTGTGCCTACACACGGTTTGATCAACTCCCTGGGTGTATTTTCAGTTGATGTTTCTCAAAATCATGTACAGGTGACATGGAAATATTTAACTGCACTGCTATTGAATTCCTTTAATGTTATCAGTATGATGAAAGTTGTGTCACTCAGTGCAGTCCGTGACGTTCCAGCTGTGGAATGTTGTGCATTTGGTGGTAAAAGGTAGCCCGCTTCTGAATCCTTTCTCAGCTTGTTTCATGCTTTCAAGATTTCTTTCCCTAGTGCTTGACCTTCTTCTGAGTTTCCCCTGTTTGATTAGATGGCATTTATGCTGACCTTAACTAAGCTGTACATTTTCTGGAAAGGGATAGAAATGTTTCTCCATCAGCACTTAGGCCAAAAAAACAGAGACTTGGAGTTCATAAACATATATTACGTTTAAATTACAGAAGGTATCAAGAAAATCTCTGCTTTAAAAAAATTACAGTGGGTAAAAAATGATCTTTACTTAATAGATCAATTTTCACAAATTATTGAAGCTGTATGGCAGCTCCTGGCTAGGAAGAGGTCACCTTGGTATTTGCACCGAATATATTTCAGTCTTGGCTCTGCATTTTATCATTCTTGATGTCTCAAGTTTTCTCTTACCTCCACAATTTTTTTTAATCTACTTATTTTTATTATTTGCTTTTATGACTCTTACTGTCAACATATTTCACTGATTTTCTACTTACTAAACAAAATGGCTCTGCCTTGAGTTTCATGTGTAGTCTTAATTTTGTAACTTTTAATGTATGATCCCTGCTATTTAGGTTACTCCGTATTTATTACTCGGTTTTGTCACTGCCTACTAAATACATTAATGTCTCTGGCTCTCTAAATTATAACACTCTTCTCTTCTCCTAAAACGTCAAAACTGATGATGAAACTCTCTTCCTGCACAACAAACCAAGTATCGGTGTATTAAACAGTAGGAGGTAATAATGTGCTTAAATCCAATCCTGAATTATCTCTCTAATTTTCAGTGCTTAACACAGCATCATCACATTAACACACACTGAATAAACACTAATCATAGAAAGGGCTATTGAAATATTACTTTGCTTTAAAAACTAACAACCAACCTACCCTGAACTACCATGCACCCAGACAGTCCTAAAAACCCAATGGCTACTCCAAGTTCTAGCTGCTGAGAGGCTGCTCACCTTGCAGATTCCCTCAGCCATGCCATGCTAGGTGTCAGGGCCTCTCCAGGTCTGCCAGCCCACCTGCTTGCAGCAGAGCCATTTCAATCCCAGGAGCCTGGCTGGAAAAAACCCTAGACCAAAGCTCTCTTATCTCCCTTGATTTGAACCAAAGCAAAGGATATCCACACAAATATTTCAGCCAGCCAGTCTGAATGTAGAGTAACTCCTGGGGGACAGAAATGAGCCGCTTGCAGCAGGAGCATCTTTGTTAAAACTGAATTTAGAAGGCGATGTTTTTCTACACTCTGAACTGTGTTAAAATTAGTGTGGCAGATTTTCTTTTGTTTACTGTCTTGTTAAAAGAATCGCAGTGCTTTGAAATCATCACTTATTTTCCATGTGTACCTAGTGGTACTGTCCCACTCGTATGCACGCAGGAACATGAGGAAGGTGCATGTGGAATCTGATGGGAAGTGATAGAAAACGAGATGCACATTAACATTTCAGCTCAAGAAATGTCCCAGGAGGTCACACATTCCTCATTTCCTTTTTTGACTTAGCACTATTATTGTACACTACAGAATCATTTTGGGTGGAAGAAACCTTCTAAGGTCATGAAGTCCAACCGTTAACTCAGTATTGCCAGGTCATCACTAAATCCGTGTTTCTTAGCACTGCATGTCTATGTCTTCTAAGTATCTCCAGGGATGGTGACTCCACTGTTTCCCTGGGCAGCCTATTTCAATGTCTTTTGTGAAGAAATGCTTCCTAATATCCAACATGAACCTCGCTTGCTGTAACTGGAGGCTGTTTCTTCTAGTCCCTGTAGTCCTATCACCTGCAACTTGGAAGAACAGACCAATAGCTTGTTGCTGCCCCTAGCATTTTTCCCCCTTCCTGGTTTTCCAACCAGTGTTTCTCACGTTACTGATGGAGAGGGGGTTTCCTAATTCAAGCTAATTCCATTTACCTTCTTGTGGTGCTTGTGTGAACTCTGACATCTTGCAGCAATTAGTCTTTCTGTTAGTTTAAATTAATTCATGTCTTAGAGGTTTAATTGTGGTCTGTTTTTCAGGAATATAATCCTCTTTCCTTGTCTGTTAGGAATTTCAAGATCCTCCTGTCATTCAGACATTTTCTCTATTTCTAGAATACTTTTCTAGGGTTCTCATTTCTTTTAAGTGAAATACTGAGTGCTGGACATGTGGCAGTTCTAACCTGGCTTGATTATTAGCTGTAATAGCATTAATATAATCTACTTTTATTTAGTCTTGGTTGGTTTTTAATAGGACTGCACCTTTGTTTGCTTTCTGAAAGAGTTTTCAGTACTAGTGTCCAGACTTTGAGTGCCATAATCCTACAGACTTTCAGTCTTACTTTTCCCCTGTCTCTAGGTAGTTCCTCTAAGTTTGAGATCTTTGATTTGCATAAACATCAAGCTACAGGAGATTATTTAGTGAAAGCATTATATAAACACCCGTTGTTCAAAGCAGCACAGCTATTGATCTCATTGGTTTTGACTCCTCAGTGCCAGGAGTTTTCTTGCTTTGTTGTGGAGGTCCTTTCTTTAGCACCTGATGTGTAAAAATCAGCCTTGTTTCTGGTAGAGTAAGAGTTTGCTAGCTTTGTAAAATTAACTAGAAAAGCCTAACTCCTACCCTGCCAGAATACTACTTGGATTCACTTTGAACACACTGCAATGCTGGTTTCACCAGCATAAGGACTCTCATGCCTTCATTTTCACTTCCCTGCCTTGCTTATAGTTTCACTGTGTGTTACCGCGTCTTCATTTTGCAGGCTCCCAGGCTGTGCTTTGGTGAAAATAAAATGGAATAGTTGGAATACTTGGTGACACGGAAAATCGGTGTTAGTGTAGTGACTGGACTTTGGCTGCTGGGTAGCCATGCGGCCACTCACTTCCTCCTCCTTCTTAGCAGGACAAGTGGGGAAACTGAAAAGCTCGTGAATGAAAATAAAACAGGGAGATGTCCTGTTCCGTGTCATAATGGGGAAACAGACTTGACTTGATGAAAATTAATATATTGTCAGTTAAAATATGCTTGGATAGTGAGAAACAAAAGTCTTCCCTGCGGCCCCTCTTTTGCAGGCTGATGGGCACTCTCTCACCCCCTCCTGTAAGCGTGACTGTCTTTTCCACATTTTCTTCACTCCCCAATGCTGCTTTGCCCTTTCTAAAACCAGCTTCCCCTGAGTGTCTGCGAGCATTGCGAAGGATCAGGGTTGCTGTCGACAGCCACTGCTGGAGATGACTGCCCCCCCGGCCCCTCCTTGCAGAGATCCCACAGCCCCTCACTGCTGCCTGTACCTCCATACAGCCTGGCCAGAGACCAGGGAATATAATGAAGTTTAAATTTAGACACGTGCTTTGCCATCCTGCAGTGGAAGGAGGGTTTCTGAAATGCTGTTACAAGGCACAGGGCTGGGAAAGGCACTTTCCCCCTTCATGGGTAAATCGTGTGAGAAGAGCTAAGACAAAAACACTTCCAATCTGTCTTAACTGCCCTGGCTAATCTAGAGATAGTCACATGCAGTGGTGATTGTCTTTCTTCTGTGTGGTAGTTTGTGTCTTTAACTGGTCTCAAGAGTCAGGGGGGAAGGCTGCTGGCTGCGTGTTGATAATTCATTGAATAATCCCAACCCGGCTCAATATTGTACTGGTGTTTTTCACAATCTGGAGATGTGCGGCTGTCACGTTAACGCAAGCTGTCTCTAATGTAATTGGAGAGAGAGGGGACCCTTTGATAAAATTAATGGAAATCACGTTAGCTGGAGCTGCTTGTAAGCTCTGCTCTAACACTTTCGCTTTCAATTATGTAAAAAGCTCTTTTGAACTGACCCATCTTCTTTTTACCTTTCTCCTAATTACAGATCTTTTATTTTCCCTAATTTGCTTCATTGCTTAATCAGGAAGGGGTTTCTGTCCAGTTTAAATGCTTTTCTATACATCTGTCGCTCATCTACCTGGGATGCTGTGCTTCTGTGGTGTTTGGCGATGGCATGGAGCATCAAGAGCTGCCTCAAATGTGTCATTTTGCCCAAGCAGAGCATGGGTCATGTCATGCGGAATGAACACACAAACTAAATTTAATAAAGCGCTGGAATAAACCATGACTTGTACGGCCACATGGGCACATTTAGAAGGAAATTGAGGTGGGAGGTCAGTTTTCACTTAAAGATGCAAGTTGGAGATGCCTGGGTTTTTTTAAGTGGAGCTCTTTAAATCTCCCTTGTCTGACAGGCGGGAAGAAATTTACATTTAAATTGTTCAGATCAGCTTCTTGTTGGTACTGGGTTGTCAGATGAAGCAAATTTGTCTTCCATATCCTGCGTTGCTTGATCTTAACTAGCTATAGCATAGGCGCCTTCTTTTCAGATATGGGTGTTGCTTCTGACTACAGTAATTCTCATTTGCATCGCTGTTTTCTTCTCCTGTGGCAGTTTGTATGAGAATTTGTTTGGCAGCTGCCCCCCGCCCCAAAGAATAGCATCTTCTAATATGAAATCATTTACTAATGTTGGTCTAACCGGAAAGGTTGTTCCATCTTTCTGAACATGAGGAGTTTCCATTACTTGTGAAAGCAGAATATGGTTGATGGTTGTCATTTAAAAAATGATAATATATTAAAAGGCCACACTGACAACTTGTCAGATGAGTGCTGGAAATCCTATTCGAAACAAATGGTAGTAAGACCTAGAGTTCATGTCAAGACCAAATTGGATTTGAATTTGTGGGATTTTAAGTGACATTAACTAGTTATTCCATTTCCTTTCTGACGGAAGCATGCAAGACTCGGTGAACATGTAATTGCTGATGAAATGCAAATTAAAGACATAAGCAGATATAATTTTTTCAAAGAAGTACTTGTTTGTCAATTAATGCCGTGATCTTTGCCACGCTGAAGGACCTGATGAGACCTGGGATATTTTGCTGATCAACTACTGCTGTTGGGTTTAAAAGGCAACTGATGCAAGGGGCTGATTTTCAGTCAAGCAAAGTGTTGCTGTAAGGGTGTGCAAGTTGGGTACGTACAGTTAGCATGTCTTAATAAGAGACAGGATGAGTCTTGAGAAACAGAAGCGAGAAGGAAGAGTCAAGGTTTTCCAGGAGATCATGACACTTCTGTGTTTTACCCATTCATCAGTTTAATCAGCTTTTCTGGTACCCTTCAGCATATGAGGACTTGCTAAGAGCATTGGAAATATGAGATACACAGTTGGCACTGGGCAGGTTTGCTGCAATCAGACTTCTACGTTCCAAGTCTTCCTTATCTTTCCTTTTAAACCAGTTTTCCCATCACATTCTTCAACCTTCCATCACATTTCTGGTTTTTCATGTGCTGCTGTGGTCTCAGGACAACAGAACAACAAAGAAGAGTTGTCACTGCAACATTGGAAAGAAGGGACTGGAATAGGTGCTGGTGGCTTCCATGTGATTTTTGTTCCCTAAGTTGCTGCAATCCAGCCTGAAATGAAGCACAGCAGATTGGCTGTTTGCTGATGTGTATAAGTAGTATAAAATCAAATAAGACACATGAGGATCCTTGCTGGACAAAAAGAATTTGTGTGTTCTGATGGAACTCGCCTCTTTCCAGGCAAATGACTCCTACAGCAATGTGAAGCAGCATCCAGGCAAGGAGTGAAAAATGCTTCTTCTTAAAAAATTAATGCATAAAATGTTGAGATAGTGCAATGATGTGTCAACTGAAACATCCTGAACAAGCACTTGTTTCAGCAGCGCTCGCTTAGTGAGTGTTGAAGTGCTATGAAGTGCCCTACTGTGTGGTGAAGAACAGAAGCCATTAAGGATCTGATATAAAACGCACCCTCCTGTCTGTTCATCCAAACTGTACTGGTATTTTTGAACTCCAGATTACCTGTAAATATTTCCATGTAGAGCTGTTGTACATTTCCTGAATACAATAGCTGCTGATCTGTGTGACCCTTGAGTATTGGTTTATCACTGCCTGAGGCAAGAATGCAAGAAAAATCCACAGTGTGAATAATACACACAAAGAATCGATAATGTTTTTGGTAAAAAAGTAACCTGAGTAGATTAAATATCCAGTATTTCATGCTTTTCCATCCAACCCATCCTATAACTTTTTTCCACGGATGTCTTTTAGGAAAAAAAGATAAAAGAACATCTTGATTTCCTCTTTTTTTCCTTCCCACAGAGGAGCACAGATATGTCATTTCAGTTGGTTTTCTGTACGTGTTCTTAGGAAATGTTTGATTTCCCTTAGCAGGGAGATAAGGACTGTACTTCAGTAGAACTAACGTGAGGTGGTTTTGTTTGTTCTTGTATGCGTACGGCCCTCACCATGTACTCCGGTGGTTTTAGATAATCTGGCTAGGTCTTTGGGTTGCGTCTGTCAGAACAAGTGAATGCAGTGGAAGTGATTTAAAGGATAGCGCTGGGCTGGCAGCCCTGTCTGTTTCCTTTATGTGACTTTGTGATTTTGTCCATTGCCTATGCATGTTTCATTCCTCTGAACTTTTACGTTGTCGTCTCCATTCATTTGTTGTGGTAGCTTGTCTTCCCTCTCATCTCTTACATACGTGTGTATCCCCAAGTCCTTGTAACTTCTGTCACGATGCACTGCCCCTTCTAGTCGAAATACTGAGAACCCCAGCAAAACCAATGGTCCTGATGTTTCTGGGCCAAATGAAGCCCTCCTTTCCAAAATCCTGGACCTCATCATCTGCCAAAAGGTCCTCTACACCCTCCCTCTCCTCCTCTTCCTCCACACAACACGCTGCACTTCTGTGCACTTACCTGGCTCCCACTGTCTGCTCAAAGGTCCTGCCAGCAGGAAGAATGAGACTCTCATAGTAATTTCTCTGTCTTCTGCCCCTTCCCAGCCTGTAGTGTCAAATGCATTAGTAGACATCAGGGACTCAGCAAGGAGAGGCACATCAAACCTTCAATTAGAGCCTGCAGTCAGTTGAAACATGCATTTCCATAGGGAATGGGGTATCGCGAGGTCCAGGGTCATTATTCCTATTGCAGAACAGCAGATCTCTAGATGCTGAGGCTTCCCTTAGTGCCTGCAGGCAGTGTTTGTGTCAAGGAGGGCCTGGGACAGTGTCAGCAAAGGTTACACATCACTGCTCAGAGCTGAAATTTTTGTAGAAAAGCTACCAGTTTCAAGTAGCATTGAGAGTGTGTGGGTAAGGGGGGTTGCGTTTGGTTTTTATGTCTTTTGGCATTTGCGAGGCACTTGAGGAAGGAAGGATTGATTCCCTACACATTGCTTCAGTTGAGAACAACAGGGCATTTTTATTTAAATCAATGAGTAGAAAAAATGTTTAACCTCATTGGAATTGTAACTGCAATGAAGCCAGTATCCCATTGCTGCTCAATTCAGTGTATGATGGGAGATTTCACAGCTGAATAGCACTTAACACTTTGTTTCAGAATAGTTTTGCTGTCTGATGTTGCTACCCTAAAAAAACCAAACCAACTTGCTTCCTGTGTATGGCTAAGTAGAAGATGAAATACTCTGCATTAAGGAGCTCATGTATGCTCTGAAACCTCTTTCCATTAACATTTTTCTGTACAACGCCTGTTTCTGGAATAGCGATTCTGGGTATGGCCTAGAGAGTGTTTTAAGAAGAGTGATGTACTTGAGCTTATGAGCAGCTGCATACACGAGTCTAAGTGGATGTGCAATTTACACAAACACTGCATCTACACTCTCGTAGGTAGATTTTGTAATGGTGAAATTTCCCATGCAAGTGTCTATTGCCCTTGCATTTGCATCGTGTATACTTTTTCTTACCAGATGAGAATGCTAATTGCCAGAGCAGTGAGATCTTTTCCCTTTGCTGCTGCAGTGGTATCATTCCGATGTTTCCCCTATTATGCTCAGCTTGAAGCCTTAATGCTCCACATGGGCATTAGAAATACCCTGACAGACAAAAAAGCTCCATCGCATGGTGCAGTAAACAGCACAGCTACAAAGCAGTTTGCTTCCCAGAGAGTGTCTAAGTATTGTCTGCTATATTATTTCACAAGAGAACACATTCATCCATGATGTAGTCTCCCTCTGCAAGCGTTCTCTCTTAAAACTGTTGGAAAAACAATGAAACCAAAATCTTAACTTCTAATGAAAATATACCGACTGCTGCAGAGAAAGGCGATTCTTGCAGATCCACGAGAGTCACAGTACAGTACCTCCTGCAGTAAGGTAGGCAAGCTCCGCTCCTCTTCAGCCATGCAAACCTAACTGTGTTCCCAATAAAACTGGTGTGTTGTGGGTTGTTTTCCCTCCCATTGCTAGTAAATATCAAAAAGCTTGTTAGGATCGAAATCTAGTTTTTCTTTAGTGGAATCCTAAGACTTGTTAGTGTGAACCTCTGCCTGCTCAAGTGATCTAAATCATTACAGTATATCTCTGTATTCTCACACTTCTAACACGCTTTTCCGGTTGGAAAAGGCCCTTGAGATCATCAAGTCCAATCATTGATCGGTGAATTACCAATCAATTAAGAATTACCAATCAATTAATTGGTGAACTACCAAGTTCACCGCTAAAATGTGGCAGGCATTGTTTCTATTATGACTTTGTAGTAGAATGTAGAGAGAAGCTTGGTGTGGTACTGATTAAGGTGGGTTACTGTGCTGAGGAGACAAGAGACCTGTCAGTTGGTACAGTGATGAGCACACACTGGGCACCTCTTCTGTCAAGCTGAAGCAGAGCCAGTCCTGTTGTCAAGAGAGCCAGTGCATCATTGCCTACAATTTGTCTGGGGTTTTGCTGACTGCTGTGAGGTTTGCCATGTGCCCGGTGCCAGCACTGACAATGGTCAACCTAACCAGGACCACTTCTGTGGGTGAAAAGTGTCCATCATTTCAACACTCTACCTGTCTTGTGTCACTGTATCATAGCAGAGACACTCTGTTTCTGCCATTAGTTGCTAGATGCTTATTTTGAGTTTCTTTATTAACTGCCTTGTACCAGCTGCCTTTTTATCATGCCAGCGATTGAAAGCAATTGGCAATCATCCTTCAGGAACTCTATGTATTTTTCTATTTCGGCTGGATTTTTCACTCAAGGAAAGTGAAAAGGCATGTTCCTTGCTTGAAAGGAATCGAGAGATGTATAATGCTTTTTTTTCAGAAGACTGTTTATGCATTTTGAAGATTTCTCCGTTTCCCTTGACATTTTACACGCACACTAATTACCGACCTCGTACAGTCTCTGAGGGAATATGGACAATTTGGTTTCTTAGGGTCACTGGGGTAACAGGAAGGTTACTGACTTTTCACAGTACTTAATTTCCCTGACTTTCTGAGAGTTACTTTTTGAGTGGACAGCAAATAAGGTTTTCTCTGACTGAATGAGTTCAATAAGGCAAAAGAGGTTATTTAGCAGAAGATTCATGGCTCCTCTCTTTAGTCTTCACTGCTGCTGATCCAAATGAGGAGGTTTCCTTTCCAGGTTCTGCGTTGCCACAAAAACGTTCAAGTTGGTGACTTTGTCTGATGGCTACCAATAACCATAGTTATTATAAAAAATAAAATTAAAAAGAAAGACAAGATCAACAGCAACAGCCAAAGCTTGTTGGTAGAATATGAGCATCTCTGCTTCCAGATTTACCGTGGCAGTGGGAATCAAGCTGGCATGAACGAATTAATTTTGACTACTAAAATATATCATTGACAAGATGATTATACGGGATCAGTTGCAAGATTATACTGCTAGTTTCACTGCCGAAGGACAAATGAATGTATTGAGTTAACCTTACCCCAGGCATGCTGGGCTGTGCATCTCATTTGTTTCCTTTTATTGTCATGAAGTGATAAGGCTGAAGTGTTCTGATTAGTGTGTTGTCAATAGCTGACCGTAATGACACACAGTTATTCACATAGCTGTTGTGCTTCAGAATGCATTTTTAGCAGCGATAATAATGTTTGGTTTCAAAAGATTTACAAAACAAACGCTTAGTGACTTTTTTCTCCTCTTTTTTTTTTTTTTGGCCTTTTTTTTCTTCTTTATTTTTCTTTAGCAAAACAAACCTGGAAAACGTCTTTATTTTCCACACCATCTGGTGCTGATGGTTCCTATGTAGCAGATATGTAATGCACGGTGGAAATACCGTGTCAGGATACTGACTGCAGAGAGGGCCTTTGGTACAATTCCTCAGTTTAAACATGTGATGATTGCCCTACTACCTGAAAACCATCCTTTCTGTGTTATTAAACATCATTGACAAATATATAAACTAAATAAATGGAAGTTACTATCTTTTGACAGCCCTATTGATTAAACAATGGGACTCTGGGTTGGTTTTATAACTCAGCAACAGTCCTACAAACTGTTGGTTCTTGATATATGCACAAACACGGCAGTGTGAGTATTTTTCTAAGCAAGCATGAGAAACACGTAATGAGTGTTTCTATTGATGTGCGTTGCTCCTTTTCATCATTTGCTTCAAAACCGAACTATTAAAATTGTCAAATAAGAATAATAACACTGTGATGATCCTTTCAGAAGCCATAGAAAATGAAACCTATTTTAAATGAATAAAAACCTGTCTAGCACCAAGGCTCTACTAACAGGAAAAGATGCAGAGCTTTTTTTTACCAGACTGAGTTGATCCACGGAAGGCATTAAGAATCTCAGTGAAACTGACAAATTGTAATGCCTATCCCTGCAGCTGCTGAGGTGATTCTCTGCATTGAGGTTTGCTTGTTAGTATTATAACTTAACTGATAGAATCCGTTTCATCATCTTTGGCTACGTCATGTTAAAGGTTGATTATTTAATACTTACTTTTTGATAATGGGCCTTTCATGGGGAGGCAGCATTGCCTGATTGCAAGGTAGATGATTTTACTCAGGTGCTGCATTGGATTGAGCACAGTAAAACAGGCAGCTAAAGCTACCAACATCTCCAATGCAATTTGCAAGGACGTGCCAAAAGCAATAGAGCTCAGATGAGAAATATTTTATGTGATGGTACTAGCATGAGCTTTTTGTAGCAGGGGACATGAAGGCATAGTCGTTCATTCTGGGGATTGAATGTAGCAGTCTAAAAATGTCTTGGAAACATGCAAAGAGGAGAAAGGTTTGAAATTCAGCTGTGGCTTGACTGGTGCTGCTACCCAAATCGGTGCTGAACCTGGCCATCACTTTTCTAATAGCATTTACAAAAGCAACTTCTTCTCTAGAGTGACATTTTAGCTGTGAGGCAAAGGTATGAGAGCTTTCATAATAGTTTCCAAGCAAACTACAAAGATTTTGGAGTAGCAAGTGTTTCTGGAGACACAGCTACAATACAGCCTTTTCCTGTATGGCTAGGGGGGCAGGCACCTGGAGGTACTCAATGCTGACATACTTTGCAGAGTGTTGAATGAGCAGAGTGAAGCTCAGTCCTCACCATACATGCACATGGGGACTTCCTTCACCTTCTGTGTCCTCACCATCATGTCTTTGTTCACACCCTTGTTCCTACTGACTTACCAGGCTTGCACCCATTGTGGCACCAGCCATAGTGAATAAAGACCATTGAATCCTAGAATGAGAGGTGTTGGAAGGAACCTCTGAAGATCATCTAGTCCAACCTTCCTGATACAGCAGGTTCTTCTAGAGCAGATCAGACAGGAGCATGCTTAGATGGGTTTGAATGTCTCCATCATGTCAGAATTCTGGCCAGCCTGTACCAGTGCCCTATTAGCTTCACCATGAAAAAGTTTCTCCCTATCTTTAAATTGAATCTCCTATGTTCTAGTTTGTGCCCACTGCCCCTTGTCGTGTCACTGGGCACCACCAAGAAGAGCCTGGTCCCATCTTGATGCCTACCCTTTAGATATTTGTAAGCATTGATCAGATAGGATTTGAGTTTAAAGGAAGGCTCTGCAACTGAGGGGGACACAAGAGGAGATGTCCATTTGCTTCATGGATTTGCTGTACTTGAAGGACTGGGAGTGGATCTTGGTAACAGAAGGTGTGATTAGCAGGCACTGCAAAATGCAGAACCTTACAGTAAAGTTCCCACTTGCTGAAACAATTCCACAGGGACCTAAGAGAGCCTGCACTGGTTTTGTGATGCAGTGGCATCAAGGTTTTATCCTGAGAGAAAATTAACCAATTAATGTATTTAATGAGCTAATGGGCTGAAACAAAAACAAAGCAAGGAGGGTTCACAAACCACTTATAAATTGCAGGCACAATGCAAAACTGAAGCAGTTTGGGGAAAAACAAAACACAGCTAATTTGGCCCACATAAAAACCCCACCCAAAGACATACAGAGATTAATGACAGGTTCTGACATAATTAGGCCAAGCTGCTATCTTCATCCTCTCAAAGGAAAAGAGATTTCCAGCCGTTCTTTTTCCTTGTAGAAACAAGGAGTCCATTCAGTCAGTGCATGCGTCTGTCAGTGGACATTTTCAACTCTAATTTCCTGCCCTATGTGTTTCCAAGCCAGTCCTCTGTTTCCAGCATGGTGATTCTTATGGCTGCGAGCAAGCTCTTTGAATCGCTGAGGTTCTACTCTCTCTCCATTCACCATATTCCCAGGGCTAGATGGCTGCCATGATTAGCTGCAGCGCCATGCATCTCTCTCCTGACAAAGACAAAGGTGTAGTGTTCCAAAGCTCCAAACCGTTTGTACCAGTTTGCAGTCACCTATTGGCCAGTGCTGAAACTAAAAGGGAGCTTAGTGTTCCAAACCTTTTCGGAATGGAACTGTGGCAACAGGTTGCCGTAATAACTTGCCATTTCCTCAAACCAAGAAACCCAATAAATTCCAACTACAAGTGGGAATCACGTGATTTCCCAGGTTGGAAAAGAGCTTGAAGGCCATCTCATTCAACCATTACCTACACACTGTCAAGTTCTCAACTGAACTATATTCCTAAGCACTATGTCTACATGACTCTCAAATACTTCCAAGGAGGGGGACTTCACCACAGCAATGGGCAACTGATTCCAGCGTCTGATAACTCTTACAGTACCAGAAGTCTTCCTAATACCCAGTCTAAATCTCTCTTGGCACAGTGTTGCCTAAATGTTGGCTTTGCCACTGCAGGGTATAAGAAGCCCAGTCCATTAGGAGTTTGTGTGCCTGGGTAGGTTCACCCCATGCCTACCCAGCACATACAGCTTGCTAATCTTCCCTTTTTCCTTCCAGCCAGTGTAGTCCTGCAGAGGCGCTGCTTGCCCATACCCTGTGGCTAATGCTTCTTTGACTTTTTGTGCCCTTGTCCTTTTCAGTATTCTGGAGGAGCACTCACTGCAGTAACATGGGCCAGTGTCACTCTTATTACTTTACCTGTTTTATCTTTTGTGAAATTGAGCCTTTAGCCAGAATTGCCTGAGCTGCTGCTCCAGCAGTCGGTTAACTGTGAGGCTCCTCGAGCTCATTTCTCTCAAGTAATTTGATTCCCACGTGCTCACTGAGATTGCTTTCTCGCTAAAAGGAAAGTGGGGAAGGGGGAAGGGGGCCCGTATGGGAGCAGCCCAGAAATGTTTTGGTAGACAAATGTGGCTTAGCAATAAAAACAACACAAAAAGGTGTTTGAAAAGATCCCTTCTCACTTCATCTCTTTTTAACTCGGTCCTAGAAAACAAAATGAGTTTGTGTTGGGGAATTAAGGACGCAGGATCTTTTTCGCTGATGTAGGGTATGGAACAGGAGACTAAATTCCATCCTACTGTTGTACGAAGCAAATAATGGAATTCCTTAAGGAAGATTATCACAAATACATGTAGAAAACTAATTAGATGTTTTTTTAATAATTGATCATTAAAGACTTCTGTAGATTTCAGGATCTATATTCTGAAATCATGTCTGGAATTCAAGACTTTTTATTTTGCTTGCTGAACTCTTTACATGGTGGTCACTTAGGGGTAACTGAGCAGCAGTTTTCTAGATAAGCTTCTATTTCACGTTGGTTAGCATGGCAGCAGCTTTCCAAGTAACCTACAATTTATGGGCAGATTCTAAAAAATTGCCAGTGCTTTATCACCGTTTTGGGCAAATACCCTGCTGCAAGGGAGTGAAAAACAAGCCTGAAAAGTTAATCTCTCTGGAGGGTTAATGGTTCTGAAAAGAAACCATTCAGTGCATAAACAATGGAGTATCGTTTGTCTGAAATACACGTTTGTCCCTCTGCCTGACATTCCTTGCATGTCAAGGCGGATCTACCACTCTCAGGGTACAGAATTTCTGCTGTAGACTTGTAGTTGTTAGATGGGATATTGCTAATTGGAGCAGACGGTCTGCTTGGAGGTCTGGTATTTTGGATGATGAAAATGAGGCTGTTGGAAGTCCCCGCTTTGGGTTTCGTTAGCATTCGTTAGTTCGTATCATAAGAAATGTGCCTTGATGATATCAGGAGCATTATTAAATGTCATGAGAATATATTTTCCCAGCAGCAGTGGAAGCATCCGCAAGTAACACTGGTAGAATATTAGCTTGTTTTGCATCTTGAACCTGGAAAAAAAATAGTAAAAGAAGATTAAAATTCTGCATTATTGGGAAATGCGTGCAAAGGAAGCATCTGCTAAATGTCAATATCCAAATGTCAATATTACCCAAACATTGACTCTTCTATTTGCTACTCTTGCTGGATTCTTGTCATCTATCACTTTGAAAAAGTCCACATGCTGCTGAACAAAATCTTGCAGAGTCCAGTCGCAGGGAGTGGGGTTCAGGGGGTGTGACTCCACGTGGAGGGATGTTGGGTTTGTTGTTTGGTTTCTGGCGGAAGAGGGGTTTTTTTGTAATCCAGCAGTGCACCACTTCTGAAGAAGAGTTAAAGGAGATACAGGCTTGGAGGATAATGTGCCAAGTCAAAAAGCTGGACACGTCTACTAATTTTTGCAGCGTCGGCATTTCAGTTTATGGTGCGAGGGTGATGTACGATGTAGAAAAGGCGATATGTATGCCAGATTTCATGACTGTTTCTGTCTAGCCCAGTTGCTTGCTCATACACTGTGCCTGCAGCTCCACCTCTTCAAAGGCTGTTCTATTAATCTATCCTACTGAGAGCTATTCATACAGCTTATGGGCTTTTATTTTTAAGTCCTCACAAAAATGATTTGCTGCCCTCAAGTTAGGAATTTGAAGGAAAATGAAATTAAGTCTACCGAATTAATGAAAGCATCTTTAGATTTGATAGATGGAGGCCATCAGAGCAAAATGTCTGTACCCCTGGAAAGATTTCTGATATTGTTTGGTGCTGGGGAAAGTTACTATTGCTAGTTTATCACGTAGCATCAGGCCTTCCATTCAT
Source organism: Upupa epops (assembly GCA_013397515.1). Taxonomy (NCBI): domain Eukaryota; kingdom Metazoa; phylum Chordata; class Aves; order Bucerotiformes; family Upupidae; genus Upupa; species Upupa epops. The sequence goes on along the minus strand of VZRI01009426.1, from coordinate 306,633 downwards.
TCGCATGTGCTTCATGAATTCCTTAATTTCCAAAGTTAGTTGTTACGTTGTAGGTCATAAATTAGGAGATTTTTTTTCCTAACTCAAGAATTTCTATCCTTATAAGGCCTACGGCATTGGGGTCATAGTGTTGGGTAGATTTGCTGACAGGTGGATTAAAGAATGAAAGCCTCAAGAAAGCCCTTTATGACTGAGTTTTTCTTGCATGCCATGAAATGTAAGCCTAGCATTTGTTACCGTGATACATGTGTTCTATTGTTGTCTGCCTGGTATGACACACATGTATAGCTCTCTGTTGTTTCTCTTTGTCCTCAGTTGTGAAGCTTTCCTATCTAGCTGTTAAAAAAAAAAATCCAATAAAACATCACTGGTCCTATTTTCAATTTATTTAACTGGGGAAAAAAGTACCAGGTGTTACCTAAAACCTTCATGTGCATCTGCAAAGAAAGGAGTTGACCAACTGTAATCCCAAAATATAAGGGGAAAAACCCAAATAAATCCATATTTTGGGTTGTTACACGTGTAGGAAAATGTGTGCTTTTTGTTTATCTCTCATTTCTTCTCTCTTTAGGTTTTCCAAACGAGCCTGCTGCTGTCATCGCCCTCAACACTATTAAGGAATGGCTAAGCAAGAATCACAATGAGGTATGGAATAAAAGATAAAGTTCCCAAATTTCTCCTCAAGGTTATGATCTTTGACTTCAAAATTAAGAAAAGAGTAAACAAGGGCTGGAGCCTCGAAGGCTTTTATTATTAGTCTTAAGCCCAATGAAATCAGGTCAGTACAAGATAGCCAGAGGAAGATTGTTGGATTTAAAAGCTACGTTGCAGTTGAAGGGAAATACCTTTGTTTGAGCCATAGCATGCATTTCCCGTGCACTGTAATCTTTCCTGGCCAAGTAAAAGACTATTCTCTTCCGAAGCTGTTTCTGAGCATCTGAGTTTGAACGTCATAACGAGGAGATTCTTGGAATGGAAATGTATGTAACAATTGTCAGTGGAAACAGGCACCGAAGGTCAGTGGTATTTGAGGGGTCACTTTACAGTAAGGAGCTGTGTGATAGTGTTTTCTATTCCCATTAATTTTTGGGTTGCTTGCATTTGCTTTCCCTGGAGCACTCAGGAAGTACGTGATAGAACCGTGACATTTTAACAGGACTGGTCAGCTTTTAGTGACAACACGATGCTAGTTATTTTTACAAGACAAAAAAAAGCCTTCAATGGAATGTTCTCCCTATTCCCTGCCTTTCCAGGGTTTGCCTTACTCTGGTTTGAACTCTTTGCAGGCGGATAGTTGCTAGTGTTGAATAGGGGAAACGCAATAGAGAGGTGACACAGCAAATAAAATAATCATGATGTTCCTAAACTGAAGATATATCTGTTTCCTCACGGTGACAGCTAGCACATTTCAGGCAGCTACAGTCATTCAGTCTTTTTGTCAGGGAATGTTTAACAAAACAGCCAGAGAAGCACTGGGTTCAGGGATATAATTAGTAGCATTTTTCCTCCAGCAGTATATTCAGAGGGCTGTTTTCTCATGGGAATCTGATACAAGAGGGTATGAATTTATCAGTTTTAGGTGTTTTCTTTCAGTTTTTGCCAACTTAGAATTGAAAAGAAATACTATGTGGATGGATTGTTTGTTTGTTTGGATGATAAGTTGCAGCTTCCAAAGCTGACAGTACACTGAGTGTTTGCGTGTTGGGACACTAATCATTCATAGCCCTGAGCCCTGGGTAGTTGCTTGTGACTTAGAGATCTGAGCAGTGAAGCAAGAGTTAGGGGACAGACTGTGGATGGCTAGGTGCCATCAGCCTAGCTTTGGGTTTATATTTTTGGGAATCTAGTCTTTTGTATGGAATTTTAACCACTACATGTAAGGTTAGACACTGTGCGTGCTGCTTTGCCATCTTCTAAGTTCTCTCACTTGGGTTTTTACCCCTTAATTTAAAAATAGGCTAAACACTGGTTTTGGCTCCAGAAATAAGCTGTTCTTCCTCAAAAGCTGACTGTGTCTCGTATACACACCTCTCAATTACTCTTCTAGTGGTATTGCAAGAAACCCGTCTTCATGTGGTAGACTGCCTAGGAAAAGTGTTGAAGTTTTCCCAGTGACAAGAGTTTCTTGAAATAGTTTCGTGCTGTGGTTCAGCTTTTGCTTTGAATGCACTTTTGTCTTCTCCATTCTCTGCTTCTGGCCTGGAAACTAGTATGCCCTGTGTGCCACCTTTCCCACTTTGTCTTAGTTAGCACGTTGCTTCCACATTTGTCTGGTTTCCTCCGTAAGCTTCAAGTGGGTTTTTCCTCTTGTCCTCAGAAATCTCCAGTTCTTGACTGAAATCTTCCAGTTCAAGAAGACTTGAGATTCATAGCAGATAGTGGTTGAAGCGACAGTGTTTGCAATACGTGTTAACACCTCTTGTCAGAGTTACAATAATTTTTAGTATACTTTGACCCGTGTTTGCAAAGTGCTCCTGTATTTATGGTCTGTGCTCGTTAGTGTGAACTGTGAACACTGAATATGCACAATTCCTCCTTTCTCCGTCTCTAACAAATTCCACTCTAATTCTTTGCATTCTTGGCTGTCTTGCTGCAAACCTCCTGTCTTGCTCCTCACAAACTCTGATTTAATCTGATTCTTTTGAAGTAAGTAGCTGTAGTTTATACTGCTTGGGCAGTGAAAGGAGCCCAGGCTGTCCTGGCTATGAAGTATTTGTTAAAAATAATCCCACTGAGCTTAGATTCCATCTGTTGGGTTTTTTTTAAACTTGGTCTAGTCGGTCTAATAGCTGTTATATTAAGTGTTTCCTAACACCCCGAATCCCAGACTCACCATGAGGTGTTGTGCTGTTTGATCTTTAAGATGTACATATGATGTGTTTGATGCACTTATTACATATCAGTAAATATAACAATTCAGAGTGAGTCCCCGGGAGCTTTTGTCAGGTTTTGAAGGAAATAGAATACTAGATTTCAGTCAATATGTATTTTGAGTGTCCATTTCTCCGCAGCTTTGTACTTTTCTTGCACAAAAGTTTCCCTCTTTGTGAGGTTTTTCTGCAAACTACTAGCTTAAAATTTTGCCTGTGGCATTCTAACACGCTTTACACGTCATAAATAGGTCAGCAGCATGACTACAGTACTTAACAAGTCTACTGAAGGTAGCAGTAACTTACGCAGTGAAAGGGAACTTCAAGAAGTTACAGTTGTAGGGTCACTCTGGTTTAATATGTGCACCGAGGTGAGCGTAGTTCATCTGGTTTAAATGAACTGATGGAGCTTTGTGCCACGTGTCCAACTGATCTGGTTTGTATTGTGGACACTTACTCCCTTGGATCAGATTTTGGGCTTTCAGTAGTAATATTATACATCACCCAAACTTTTCCCCAAAGTAGCTCATCACACAGCAGCGGAAATGAAAAGGACTTTCTGTGCATCAACACTACAGTCTCCTTGTCCTGCAGATACCTGTATGATATAGTCCTTCCATAAATTTGTCATAAAGACAGAGCAGCTCCCACTACTCCCACTGGATATTTAAATTCTTATGCTCTAGTCCAGGAGCAAAACCTCTAATGATTTGCCACAAGGCTGGCTTTTCAGAGGGCTGCCTGTGATCCACTGCTGTGACTGCTAACCAGAAGTGCTCCCCTGCCACTGGCTGTGCTGTCAGGACGAGTCAGTGTGTCCTGCTAACGCCTTCTCCTGAACAAAAGAGGCCTCCTGCACTTGGCTCTGCTGCCAGCGTTGAGTGAATTAGTCAGCTTCTTCCCTTCATTCCTTCTTGTGCAGTCTGCCTTGTCTTTGAGAAGGTTCTGCTCCTTTAATCCTAAAGATGTTTGGCAGCCGGTTAGTATCCCCTTGATAATGTTTGGTAGCTGTGCTAAGATCTCCACCTCTTTGGGTGTATGATGTGAATCGAATGAATTCAAGAAGTTGTACTGTGAGGTACAGACCAAGAGGGGAGCCTGCTCACTGGCACACGTGCCTACATAACAGTAGGGACACTTGGGAAACATCACAGATTTGTTCTTCCATTGCGTGCGTGTTACCTGCCCTCCTGAATCCTAGGAGACTGACTAATTTTGTGAAACATATGGCAATCCTGTTGTTTTCTGCTTTCTCCCATCCTGTACCGCTCTGTCTTTGATGCTATCATGATGATTTTATCCACACTGATAATAAGTTAAAATACAAGCGCATCCGTGGCTATAGTCCTTGGTCAGCCTGGAGGGCTGAAAATAGAACCGAAACGATTCCATTCTTGCAAGCTCCGCTAGAGCCTGTGAAGTTCTGTGATGGTATTTACAAGAAAAATGATTTGCATTTAATAAAAGGTTTTCTTATCCCAGTCCGTGGTCATGCTTGACCCTTCAGGTGTTTGTGTAAAAACTTATTAGCATGCTTAACTCCAGTGTGGCTCAGATGAATGTCTCATTACCATGCAAATGGAGTTAGCTCCTTTCCGAGGTTAATTGTTACAAAGCAACCAAGAGCGATCCATTGTAATTTACTGAACAGAACACCAGCTAGGCAGGGCAGCAGCCATCGCCATCCAGCCGCCGAAAACTTAACTACATCAAGTCCGCTAGGGAAAACAAAAGTACTGTAAGTAATGGTTTAGGTTCAGTTGTGTGCGACACTGCACCGTTCTGGTCTTGAGATGCAACTCTTAGTCAAACTAATTTCTGGCCATGTTTTACACCAAGGTCTGCTGACTTGCAGCCAGAGGGCAAATCTAGTTTAGAGGCTGGTAAATGGTGTTGTACTGTAAGTGAGGAAATCCCTTGGAGCAAGCTCACGAGAATGGCCACAGTCAGCAGTCCTGGTTAATTTACTGCAGGCCACCTAGGCTATCTCTTTAGCAAACTGCATTTTCGCACTTCACGAAGTGCTCCAGAGGTTTAATCGAATTCTTCAGAGCACAAAATAGAATTGGAGCCCATCCTTTAGGGAATGATACACTGGGATACATTCAGGAATGCACATTAAGCTTTTTGAGAAGTTCAGGATATTTCTTTCTAGGATAATTTGGTAAAGTTTGAGCTATTGCCCCCCTGACTTCCCACAATGGTATCACAGAAGAATTGTGACACCTTTAAATGCTGGATCCCCTTACATGTTAGGGGGCAGCGAGAAGAAGCTTATATCTTCTTTTTATTGTGCCAGGTGACTTCAAATGTTTCCTAAGTTTAGACATCATTACTCCAGTAGCACGCTGTTTCTCAAAAAGGGTGAGAAATAAAACACGTTCAGTGTGCGCCTTATCTTACGTCGCTGACATAAAAAGCCTCGAGACTTTTTCTCTGCTCAAGAACAGATTTTAATTTAACAGCACATTTAGTTCAAAGTATTGTTCTTTCTCTTGCACAGTAGCTCACAACATTTATTACGCACCCCAGTAGAACAACAAGCGGGAAAGCGTGATTGCAATAGATGTTCCATTGAAGTAACTGATGCAGATTAAAAGCACATAAATGGAAAATAAATCAAGACATTCCTGGCTCCTTTTCTTTAGAATCGCTACCCAAGAGATGCTTTTTCTTATTTTGCCTGAAGTGCACGAAGTTTAGGTCCCTGTCTTCTAGCAAGCAGTTACACATCATCCCGCTGCTAAAAACGTGCTGTACATTTGCAGCAAAACAGGATGGGTAGGATGCTATATTATGCTCCTCGTGACAGACCTTTTGATGAGGAAACACCTGGTTTGTCAAGTGAGGCACACCACAGTGTGGGTGCCCTGCACCTGTGCTGCATTGCGTCCTGGGCTTCGTCCAAATCACGGTGACGTTTTCCACTGCTGAAGTAGCATGGCGTTAGCTTTCCTGTGCACTCATTCCCATACACGCTTGTGCCCTGGTGGCGAACAGGTTGGGTTGGCCTCGCCTCACCTTCAAGCAACAGGAGCTGTGGGCTGGTGGGAGCAAGAATAGCTAAGGAAATGCTCTCTGCAGTGGGCACTGGGAAGGTGACTGGAGGAATGTCCATCCTGCTGATAGAAACTGCAGGAGCAATTTATTTACTAAGGGAGGGGAGGGTAAATAGGATTCGAGGGAACAGAAGGTCTTTGAGGAGAAAACAGAGCTGCAGGGACTATGTTGTTTTCGCTGTCCTCGCAGAGCTTGTCACTCTGATGCTGTGGTAAGCAGGTTTCTCTTTCTGGTCAGGGAGGGTCAGATGAGCAGTGAAGGAAGCAGGTTTTTCAGGTATTAGAGACAGCTGAGAGATCCAGCAAGACTTAAACTGCAGTGTGTTGGCCATGCAGGACTAAGCCTGCTTGAGGCATCTCAGCATAAAGAATTATCATGGCTGAAATAAGAAGAGGAGTGGTGTTTGGTGCCTGAGGGAGGACAGGACTGCTGCACAGGATGGCAGATTTGGCACAGGAGCCACCAGAGAGGCTTTGATTTGTGTGCTAAGCAGGATCCCAAACACTTAAAATGGAGCTAGGTACTGGTGCCTAGTTTGGAGAGAGGTGGATGTCCTGCTGGGACGATAGGGCAAAGGGAGCTGCCACTGTTCTCAGTGGCACCAGGCAAGGTGGTGCAGGTATGCCTTGGGCAACTCCTAAAAGCAGTAGGGCTTTCTTTAGGGGTAAACTAGGGTGATCACAACCTTGTGTCATTTGGATCTCTCTGCATGGCATCCCACAGTATCCACTTGGGTATCACGTTTGTCTGGCAGTCTCTGTGCTGTGTAGCGATACATACCTGGCAGGGGTAAGACAGCAGGGTGCGAACACTTCTTGTGTCTCTCCCTTCAAAATTGGGTCAGGCAGCTAATAAAAAGTTGCTTTAACCTCCTGAGCCCAGGAAAACATTAGGACAACCCAGTAGCAGTACTTCTGTGGGCTGCTTGTGGGAAAGATTACTGCATTTATTTATGTATTTATTTATTTATTTAAATTCCTCTTTTCCTCTCCTTTTGGTGGTCTCAGCAACCTAATTTTGGCTCTTCATTCTTCAGAGACAATTAAACAAAGTGGCGTCTTGAGATGAGGTCTTGTCTTTATCTCTACCGCAGGATGCAGATGGAGGCAGTGTGTCTTGGAAGATGCTGTCTGATGCAGTTTCCTTTAACATAATGTCAGTTCTGTTCCCCCAGGCAGAGTATCTAAGCCGCTACATTTATTCCAAAAAGGAGCTGGAGCAGCAAGCTGACAGTATTTAATTAAAGAAAGGAAATATTTCTTTAAAAAATTAAGTAATGCAAGCAACTTCCCCTAAGGTAGCATTTACTTTTGGGTTTGCTCGGGTAGTTTTCATGCTTACGGTTTTACAGTTGTCAACAACACTGCATAGTTTTGGGGAAAATAAAGAAGTATTTATGCCTAAGGTGCTATCTTTTATGACAAGTCTGGGCTTGCAGTGACATGTATTTATTTTCAAGTATATTTATTACTCGGAAATAAAGCTCTGAAGATGCAGGTCTCGATCGAAGCCACTGACAGATCGTCAAGGACAGTGAGGGTGCCGATAAAAATTCAGGCGGCTATTTTGGTAGCTCTTATATGCCAGTATCATTTGATTAACATAATCTCCTCCCCTCCCCCAGCACCATTCTCTTGGGTAGGTTAAAAAAATTATCTCCTTTCTATTTCTACATTCTAATTAGGTGGTAATCATATGCTGCTCTGATTGAAATGAAAATCAGCCATCATGCCACTGTCATCTAGCTGAAGTCGAGGAAAAAATGCTTTTCAACTTGTACAGAATTAAAATGATTTACTTGCACTGTGTAGCTGCTCTCTCACTGGGCTCAAAGAGACTCAGTACCATCCCCAAAGCCCAAACCTAACTATCGTCCCAACAGACGAGTCATTTTCTGGAAGGGTAAGTAAGCTGCCAAGGCAACGATGCTTTCCTATGTGTTCTTCAGGCTGCTACGTAGGTAGGAGGCTGATAAAGTTGAGCAGACAAAGCCCGTATTCATTACACATGATACTTTATTTATTACACTTAAAGAGCTTTTGTTATTTTTGATGCAGCTATTGAGAGAAAGGAAAAAGGAAAGAAACGTTAGAGCTGTGAACTTCCTGTGCCGTGAGCCCGGTTGCTGAGTTACTCGTGCACAAAGTAAAGATATATGTATGTGTCAGCTGGGAGTTGGAAACGTGGCTTCCTCTCACCCCTTTCCCTAAAGCTTGCTGAGGACCAAGGAGATTCACTTCTGTGCCTCGTTTACATGTCGTCAGTGGATCCTTCTTTGGAGAGGTTTACGTAGCCTTAGTGCTCTGCATAAATAACAAGTGCTGCAAATTAGTGACACTCACTGCTACAAGAGAGATCTCTGCATGGGTCCCTTTGTGTTTACAGCAGTTAACTATCACGTAATTGAAATAAGTCAAAGCTTTGGTTTGTTTTATCCTTACAATGTAATGGTAGATAAAAGGAGCATGAATAGCTTGAAACCTGCACAGGCCTGTACCTAAATTAGCAATCCGGAGTTAGGAGTTTTGTCTTGGTCTGGGGTTTTGGTTTCTTCTTGGGTTTGGTACGTTTGGAGGTGCTGGGCTACTGCAGTGAGCTGTGTGAAAAGACCTTGAGAAAGAATGGTTTTCCCCTAGTTGCTGCTCGCATGACAATAAAGATCAGGTTAACTTCCCTGTATTTCAGTGCTGGCTTTCAGCCAGAACTCCAAATCATTTCAGTTGCCTTGTCAAATCAGCACAATGCAGATGAGGTCCAGCCTTCGCTTTGGTAAGACTCGGTTATTGTTGTTACTCATCTGGAAGACTCTCTTTTCTTTAAATTGTCTTGTGCAACTCAGCCACTGGGTGCATAGGAACAAAACCACAGAGAAACGAGGAGCAGCAGCTCCTGTAGTTCCATGAGATACATGGATTAAATATTTCACGAGGAACAGAGAAATTGCTGCTAAAATCTTTTGCTTCTGAGTTCTTAATAAATCTGTTGTGATTCCTGTTTTGTCATGCTTTCCTCTCTGACTGAACTGTATTTGTGGATTACATCTTGGCAGGAGTTGAGCTGAGAGGATGTAAGAGGAAGGAGAGACAGAAGGCGGCTTTTCTTCTGTGCTATGAATGCTTGTAAGGAGGCTCTCATCGTGGATACCGAGTTCTTGGAGGCTCAACATGGGAACTGTCTGCTAAGGAAGGGTATGGCTAGGCAGTCAGCAGCAGCAGCAGGTGAACCAGGTGGCCAGCTGAAGTCTGTCCCCAGTACCAGTCAGACACCCGGCCTCATCAGGGTGCTGGCAGAAACCAGGGGATGATCCTCTGGCTTGGCTTCAGGACAGGATGCTCATTGCCCAGCCTCTTGCTCCACAACCTGCAGGGGATGGTTTTGATTTGGGGGTTTCCTTCGGCTCTAGGCTTTCAGTTCTCTGAACTGATTCCCAGGTGACTTGTTCATCAGTCTTCACAGACGAGAAACATCTGTCCATGTGACCTGGGCCTCTTTGAGTGCCCTGGAGGTGCTTTAGTCATGCAGCCCAGCATGTGCTAGAAGCACGCGTGGTCGGGTGGAATTGGACGGTGACAAGCTGACAGCCCAGCCCAGCGCACAGTGTGGTGCTGGGCAAAGCTCTGCTACTGGCATGGGCAGCCGTCCTCCCACACAAGCCAAGAGCACATGCTTTGTTTTTCTGGCACTTTCCTGGCATCCTGCAGAGCATACGATGTCTGCGTTTCGGTGTTGTTTCCAATAAACTCACGTAGCTGGTTGTGCTTCTGGAAAGCTGCTGCTTCTGTTCGATTTAAATTAACTTTTGTTCTCTACAGTTTTCCCCCCAAAGCAGAACATCCAGTGTGGCATGCGAGCCTAAAATAATAGTAAAATATAAAAATACATTAGGTGGGTCTCATGGTGGAGCCAGAGCCTGATCACTCTCCGAAAGATCAAGCTGGTATATCACCCAGCTAGCTATAAAGGGAATACTTTGTAAGGTTTTATTCCGTCTTCCTATCTGAGATTTTTATCTGAGCAACTCCCACCATCAACTCCGAGCGTGCTAGCCACCAACAATAGGTCACAATCAAATCTATACAGAAGGAAACCCATATGGATTCTTACAGCCAGAGTGCATTCCCTGTGAGGAGCCAAACGAGTTTATTGCTAGACTACAGCATCTTGACATACAGTTAGAGATATATGTTTCTGACATTTAATAGGGTAGATTATATTGGCCGCATACTTCATAGGCTCTGTATCATACTCTGTTCCCGAGAAGGTGAAAAATGGGTCTGTCTATTATATGTGAAATGACAGCAGATGAGAAGAAAGCTGTGGATGTGGAGAGCATTGACAATAAGAACCTGTGGAAACATGGCAGTGACTGCTGGGCTTCCAAGATAAAATACCTGATAGTTCATACAGAACAATACACTTGAATTTCAGTGTCAGCACAGCTTCAGGGTGTGTAGCACCTTCCTGCTTGGACACCAGGACAGATGATGTGGTTCCTGAAATTATTTGGGATTAATGAAACAAAGAAGATTGGGTGAACTGTGAAATTCTTTACTTGGGTAGGAATAAGTAGTGGTTTCCAGGGAGAGTCAGTGAACCAAATGTCTTTCTCATGTCTTCACCTTGATTCTAACATGGTCTCTCTTGAGAGGAGAAAGTGAAGGTTCATTGTTACTAGCATAAACTGTTTACAGCTACTAAATATGAACTGGATTAATTTATTGAAGTCTTATTTCCTTTTTAACGTTAAAGAAAGGATGAATGTATTTTGGGACCAGTAAAATAACTGGAAAACCATCAGAGGTTAAGAAGATAAATACTAGCTGAGGGTTAAAGCAGAATTCAGTAGGTTTAAAAGCTGTATAATTTTACAGTTGAAATGAAAGTCACCATGGAATAGAGTACAGATTTGACTTGCAGTTATGCCTTGCAAATAACCAGGTTGGAAGTGCCCGGTCTCTCTGCTTTTCTGCCTTTATCCTGACTCAGGAATGCATTTTAATATTAACATAACTAAATTTGGGGTGCTTTTCTGAACCGAGAGTATTGACATTCTCCGAGCCAGTGTATTTGTCTTGTCTTTGCTATTAGACTATAAATACCATATGCTAATACACTGCTGTATTCTTTAGTACTGTAGTCTGAAATGAAATTCTTAGAACCAGCTGATACGTGTTCATCTGCATCAACAGTGCACACAGAGTCCAGAGGGAAGGTGTCTTTCTCAGTTCTACCCCTTAGAAGAAACTAGGGCTTTGAGTGACCCCATCTCCAAACATCTTGGATTTGATGAGGTGCAAGGGAAGGATTTTTCAGGTTCTGCGTTCTTTTCTTGCTGCTTCCTTGCAGCTTTTCCACGTACTTCCAGGGAACTCTATATTTAAACCTCAATCCAGTTGCATGTTTCTCAGATTGGGAAAGAGGATTTTATATGACGCTTTCATCCACTGCTGCTGGAAATTTCAGCTTCCATTTAAAATCCCTTTAGGTTTTGCAAGCCAAAAGGTTAAAAAGCCTTAGTTTTCTATTTGCATATTCATACTCTTATCCTTTAGTTGAGATATTAAAGTGTAGCTGTTGTTTTATTGCTAAAATACAGTATATTTGATTCATTTCATTAATCCATTTTACTTTCACCTTATTTTGCAAGAGTGCTTATCAAAGGTCTTTTCCACGTGGGGAAAAAGTCTTTGAACTTGCACTGCTGCTTGCTGTTCTGAAGTGAATGCACAAACCTCGCCCTGGTATCAAAGAAGCTTCTCACATAGCACTTTGGCTCCCCTGAACTGGATCTGGATCCCCATCAGATGATAACCTCTTCCCTGTGTACATTTAAACAAATGCCTTCCTTTGGGACTGCGTGCTAATAATATACGATCTGTACGATGATAACCTCACGATGGGGAAATGTTTCCAAAGGCACAATAGAAATAACAGGCTGGAGCCCTACTGACTCGCACCGTGACTTCGTTGCCTGTTAAAACCACTCCCTACAGACGCCGTATTAAGTTCATTAACATTTACAAAGCAAATCCATTTCCCATCAGACAGTTGAGGCACAACCACCCTTGGTTTTTGTTGGATTATGTGAACTCAGCAGAGTTTTCTGTAGCACTAATGCAATAACTACATATTATGCCAACTTATATTTGTAGAGCATCCTAGGCTTCTTTTTTCCCCTCAGTGTGTTTTTTGTTGGGTAAACCAGAGAAGGATGAAATCTCATTATAACTACAGGATGCTAATGTGTGTATGCTCCTCGGGATGGGGTCTGAGTCTTCATGGGAATTGAGAAAGTGCCTGGCATGCTGTTGGTACTGAAACTCTTTGTAGCAAGGTGGAATTGCTTATATAAGAACTGCAATTCTTGCAGATGATCAAATGTACTGCTAATTCAAAGCTCTGACTGTAAATCCACAGGGTTAGCTTCTATAGACTAATGCTAGTCCTCAGAGCTCTCCTAAATTTTAGCAAAGAGGAATTTTTGTAGCAAAAGTAGTTTTCCATTGCAGTTGCTAATGAGGAAGGGCAGGCATAAGTATCTCTAATGATGGCAGTGTTATATTTGTCACAGGAGGTAGATGATGAGGCGGAGTTTTCTCCCGTGTTGAAAGCACAAGTATCTGCAGAAAACACAGTTACACGATCAGTGGCACTTGTGGTGGTGTGAGCATGGGGGTCTCAGATTCAGCAAGGCTCACTTTGAGACGGAGATGTATTTGAGGGCCAATCCCATCACGTGCACTTCATAGCCGTGGTATTACAAAAATAAATGTAGCTTGCGTGATGACTTCAAACAGCAGAAGGTGAGAGGCAATGGCAAGGTTTTTCAGAGATTAAGAGAATTGAGAATCCTTTACAGGCAGCTAATAACAAAGTATAAATACTGCTTCAATGCCAGAGTGCTCGGCGAACTGGGATTTCCATGTTAAATGGTCAGTAACCTGCCTTTACTTGAAATTTATGGTCACCCTTTCTATCTGGGATCCTGCTGTGGTGTGATGAGAGGGCAGCTGTGAGCTGTGGATAGCTATAAGTGCCTGTGAGATTTTTCCCTTTGGTCAGGCCTGGGAGTAAGCAGGAGAGAGGTAGGCTGGTACTGTCTTTTACTTAGAGAATGGCAGGAACTATATCACAGTAATGATAAGGTTGGAAAAGACCTTAAAGATCATCTAGTCCAACCTAAATCCAAATAAACCAAATAAACCTAACATCTAGATCATGACACTCAGCACTTTATCCAGACTAACCTTAAACACCTCCAGAGACTGCGACTCGATCACCTCTGTGGGCAGCCTGTTCCAAACTCGGATCACTCTTTCAGTGAAAAACCTTTTCCTAATGTCAAGTCTAAACCTCCTCTGATGGAGCTTAAGACTGTGACCCCTTGTCCTGTCTCCAGTGACAAGGGAGAAAAGACTGACTCCCACCTGACTATAACCACCTTTTAGGTAGTTACAGACAGCGATAAGGTCACCCCTGAGCCTCCTCTTTTCCAGGCTAAACAGACCCAGCTCCATCAGCCTCTCCTCATAGGGCTGACCTTCCAGCCCCTTTACCATATAGGAGTAAAGTGGGGAGAAGCCGTTTAATCCTTAGCTTGTAGATCGTCTAGTTGAAAGAGAAAGCTGCAGCAGACCTTCACAGAACATTGTTAGCTCCTGTTTTTTCTAAAGCTTGCTGGTGGAAAAAGTTGATTTTCAATGTCCTACTTATCCAGAGCTATTGCACTGAGTAAAACTGAGCTCCTGGTACAGGCATCTGGCAGAATCCATACATCCTGCTCTCCCCTCATCCGTACCTGCTTTCCTTTTGCAGGTTTTTTCCTTTCAGTTATCCCTGTTCTGCCCCCCGCGCCACCGCTGAACTTGTCTCTTTCCATTTAGCTAAGTGCTTCGGACTAGGGGAGAGGAGAAACAAAAGCTGTACCTCTGCTTTGGGGCTATCTTGTGTGTTGCAGCTGTTGTTTTTAGGTAGGGATTTCAAGTCCAGCTGCTCCGTATTGACCCTGTGGGAAGAGGCAGGTTGAATCAATTATTTGACATGCGTGTTCTCTGTTGGCAGGATTCTCGAGAGCCTTATAATGGCGCAAATGATGTTAGTCGCTAGAGCAAAAGAAAGTTACAATTGGGGATAGCAATTAATACGCAATTAGGAAGGCATTCTTTTTTTTCTTTCCAAGGATTTTTTTTCCTGTTATTTTTAGATTTGAATTGACTGAATAGTAGAAGAATTCCGTTTGGCTAGGAGGGAGGGGAGCGCTATATTTTCTGCATTAGCTTTGATTTTTTTCCTCCTGCAGGGACAGAGAGAAGCACAGACAGCTGTTATTTAAAACAAAATCGAACATGAATAGCTATCAAAGCATTTACGACCTCTGAAGGATAACGAAGCAGTCCCGTGTTTTAGCGATGCGTTCGTGTCATTGTGCACTGCATTAGTACTCAAACTTGCATTTGTTTAGAAAAATGATGATATTTGACCATAATTAGAGTCAATCTCCAAATCCACACGTGCCAAGGCATTTTGGAAGTTCGCTGCTTTTGCCGCCCAAGCCGGTGGCACTGCCTGGCAGGAGGGCTGGAGGAGGCTGGCCTGTGGACGTGTTGAGATGTCAGCGTTATCGGAAATGACAACGTCTGCGGGCAGAAGAATAGAGCAATCATAATCCCCCTTCAACCTTAGGCACCACCGCTGAGGCTGCCAACGAGGGTGTCAGTTTGTGCCAGCTCCTGGCTCAGTGTCTGGGATGGTGACACGTGTCGATTGGGGAATGGGTTGAGACAAAGTTCCTTGCAGGCCACCGAGCAGCCCCAGCCGCTCCCTTCATGTGTCACCTGGGCACTGCTTCACCTAGTGATGTACAAGCAAAAAAGGCTCCGCATTTTCTAAGAGTCTTCAGCGCTGTTACAACCCAGTTTTCAACTTAATTAATTAGCACCCATGCGAGTGATTCCCTGCACAGTCACCTAGAGCTGTTACCTTTTTTCCAGATGAATTTCTTTTAAATGCTCTAGAAAGCGGTGTCGTAGGAATGTTGGGTGGTTAATGAAAACATCTATGAATGTAAAGCCACCGCTGGTGCATAATTCATAAAACCTTACCAAATGAAAATATATGACAAGTAAAGGGTTTTGCTGACTGGGTCTTCTCTGTAGGCTGCTGCTAAGAGAGGTCAAATTGGATCTGTGAACTTAAACCCACGACCGTACTAATTAACGTGATAGGAACGTTTAGGTAATGCAATATTCAGGTGATTCGTACAACTGGGTGATAATTTCTTTTGCAGTTAGTCTTCTAGCAGTTTGCCACACCACAGTGCTTTCTATTAGTAATTAAGACATTTTGGAGAAATAGTATTAGCAGTTGGTTGACTGCAGTTAATTGATGTATTACTGCATTCCAGCACATTCCATCAGGGATGGCTGTGAGCGGCTCAAAAGCGCTTCTAGGGAGAAATAAAGCGGAGGCAACCAAAGAGAAGTTATTTAGTTTAACAGTTCTCAGGCTGTATAACCTGATTCTAGGAGTCGATTTACTAAAATGCATAGAGAATTTTGATTCCTGAACTAAAGATGTATTGGACTTAATGAATGTTGGCTGTGGGAATAGCACATAATCTCCTGGAGGAGCAGGGCAAAGCACTGAGCCCTCGGAGTGTTTTAAAATCTGAGTGACTAAATGACATAAATCCATTTACTTATGGATTTAATCCAGGCTGCTTTGTCAAAAATTGGACTAATGAATTGACAAGGAGTTTAAGAAATGAACCATCTCAGTCACCGAGGCATACTAATTACGCTCTTACCCCACTCCCAAAGTTAACAGAGCTTAACACAGATGCAATTTTGTTTTCAAAATGAGGACCGAAGAGGAAAGACAGGGTGAAGCGGGGAGGTTATTCAGCAGGTCCTCACCTCTGGGTCACCAATTCAAATCCAGACCATTTAGTTCACGTCTGAGAGCCTTTCAGCCTTTGCATTCGTTTGGCCTGCGTGGAAAGAAATGGAGACTGTAGCTTTGGTTCCTGTCACAGCTGACCTGACTCCGATTGCACTGATGAACATTATGTATTTAAAGAGTCGTATTGTGCAGCCACAGCACCCAGCTGGAGATTTCGCTTTGCTTTCCAGAAGAGCTGGGATTAGGCACAAACCAGAAAACCACAGCTTCTAGTGCTGCTGGTTTCAAATGCGCACGGACGTATAATGGAATTTCTTCTTAGATGGGCTTACTGAAGGAAACGGGAAGCGAGTACTTCAAAGGAACGGAGCTATTTGATCATGGAACGTTTTATTGTGCAGTTAATTACATAAAATAGGCTGAACTGAGATAGAGCTCGTAGTGATTTTTTTTGCTGTGTGTATAATTAGACATAGAGAGCTGTTTCCCCAGCTAGTGTCAGTCTGCTTAGCTCTATTTAAGTCAGTTTGCATCAGCTGGCAAGCTGGACCCTGGTATTTATGGAACCATTGACTGTTTCTTATACCAGAGTAACACACAGCCAAGTTCTGTACCCTCAGGTAATTCAGGCCAAGATGTATAAAGTGAGAAATACAGACCTGTGTTCATTTTTAAAGTAATAACGGGCTAATCCCAACCTTCAGCACTTTTATTTGAAGCTTGTTAGAACCTTCAGCAATTGGATGGAGAAGTGAAGATGTTCTGGGGATGTACTTCCAATTTGGAAGGAAAACTGTGATAGGGATTTGGAAAGACAAAAAAACCCGAGCAGGCGTGGAAAAGATTGTCAGGGGAAAAGGAAAAGGGCTGATCTCTAGAAAAGCCTTTATCACTGAGTAACAGAGGAACAAAGTAATGAATGAAGAAGCAGTAGATGGTAATGAGCAACCAGAGTGCACTAACAGCACTCATGAATGCTCATGTTTGTTCTTTCAGAAGTGTTTTACATTTGAAAAATAACAAAACTCTCCACATTAGAGCTTCCAGATTCCTGTTTTCTGGTATTATCAGCATTTATGTTTAAGGCCAGTGGTAGTCTGATGCTTCCTACAGCTGAAAACTCAGGGCTCCTGGAACAGTAACTAGGTATTCTTTATTGGTGAAATGGGTTTGAAATAGTTAAACCTTCGCATTGCACTCAAGCTGTTGGTGAATATTTTTAGCACTTGCAGGTCTTGGAATGCCCAGTTTCTCCCACTCTGCTTTTATGTTCATCATTTTCAGCAACAGACTTAACAGAAGCCTTGAAAATAGTTTAGAAAAATGCTAATGCCTGGATCACTGTGAGTAAAAGTTCTGTTGAGTTGAACCGAAACAAACGTGGCTGTTGTGTGTTGGAGAGCACTTCATTTAAGAATTACAGACGTCCTTCGGCTGAAACACTTGACCTTGTCGTCAGTGTAGTCGAGGTGGTGTTTCTGTGGAGAATGCGTGTCACTGTTTTCTCAGCACTCTGCACTTGTTGAGTCGCTGCTTTTCTGGGTGAAACAAGAACAGCAGAATTTGAGCAGCACTTGGGTCTGGTACCATGTGGTGAGGTCGGTGCATCCACAAATCATGTCTGTGCTCGTTTTGTCCTGTTGCAAATGGTATCACTCTTATTTAAGACACAGATAGTCAATCCTTTTGTTGGTTCTTAAATGCTGGGGCTTTTTATAGTCTCAGAAGAGTCACGTGGTTGTCAGAACCCTGTGCTCACGCACTGGGTACGGATGACTCACACAACTTTTGAAATAATTTAATTTCACTGCTGGAATTATGCACAGGAATTCTGTTACACATTCTTCTGCGGTGTCAAAGCAGTTTAGTGTAAAAGTTTACAATACACCTAGTGATTAATTGAAGTTACAGTCATTTGCCTCAGAACTCATTCTGCTTCATAAAGATGGTTCATCTCGTGCTAATTATTTCTGTATTGTCCTTATTTGCATCACAGGCATTTCACTGCTCTTCGTCTTAACTTATTAAATCCTTCTTGCTCATGCATGAATGTGGACAGCTGGATGCCACTAATGGGGCAGCTAGTGCTACCCAGTGGTCTATAATCAACATTCTGTTGCTACACATTGGCATCACGCCGCATGCCTAAAAGGACTAAAAATTTGATTTGTGAAGCAACAGCTGATTAGGGATGATTAGCAAAAAGACTAGGGGTCGGTGGATATTGTCTAGCACTGCTTCCAGCCTTTCAGAAGCCAGCGAAGAACGGCATGGCTACTATGTCACTGTGAACAAAAATAGGTGAACAGTTCTCTACATGCTTTTATCACTAATTGTTTCTCAAAGGCTGTTTAAAACCAAACACATTTAATAGCATTCGCATGGAAAAGGTGGGAATTATCATCAACAAAGACGTTGTGTCTGTTTCTTTTCAAGAAAACACATAGCTTGGCTTTTCTGCGGTGCTGAGACAATGCAAGATGCCATCAGAGAGAGAGAGAGAGAAGAATACTGGATTACTAAATGTACTTTAAATGCCTGGCTAAATACAAGCAATTCCCACCTATTGAGGTGAATTTGTAGTATGTAAACTGTTAATATCGGGTGCAGAATGAGATACGTGGGGAAGACTGAAGTTGCAACAGGCAAACTGGATGCCCACTGAAAAAGCATCATCGATGCTTTCAATGTAGCCTGATTATAACTTCATAAAAGCTCCATTGCTTCTAACTGCTCTGCATGCATCACCTGCACTGGTGTGCAGGACTGTTTCCAGTGTGCAGTTTGGGATTGGCAACTCTTTTCTCCATTAAAGCAACAAGAAGAAACCACCACCCCAAAAAACCGCAGCAAACAGCACATTCCCCCAAAACTCAGCAAAAAACCCCATCCCAGCTAAAGCCTTTGTGAATCCAGCAGTTGATCTTGCAGCTCTTTCCTCATCCTGGGGATGCTGCTGTATTTCTCTGTTGATCTTTTGCTTTTTGTGCTGCAGATAGGCCGAGGGAGGAAGCAATTATTCCTGCTTTTGCTTCTCTTGCTGAGGCGTGGTTTTGAAAGAGAAGCTCTGATAATCTTTGCTAGTGTATGCAGCTCTTATCAGCGCTAGAAAAAACCATTTGGTTGCAAAATGCCCTTTGCTGGGGTGTTTTGACAGCGTTCCCCTTACTTCAGATCCTTGGTCACCCAGAATCTGGAGAGTGGGCAAAAGGGCATTTTCTTGTTTCAATAACTGACAAGAGAAAAGAGGATGTGAACTGGAAATGACTCATCTGGGAAAGGTTAAAAAACAAACGGCAGAAAATTGTGTCATAAAAATACTATACAAAGAATGTTAGGCATTAGCATCTTCCTTCTGTTGTATTTCCACTGGCGACTACTGTCTTTGCTTTAAAAATTGGGAAGAAAGTTGAATTATTAGTTGCTCCACTCTCGGTAATAAACCACAGAGTGATGTGAATGACAGAGCTGTTGGAGCACCTCTGAGGTGACTATAGGCAGAGAAACGTAATGCAATCAGTGTGCATAAATAGCCCACTAATGTACAACAGCTCAGTTCATCATTGTACTGGACATTATTAAGATAATTATTTTATCCTTCATGACTTGCTATTCTGTTGTGCTGTTATATAAATCAATCCAATCCAACTAATATGTTTTGAGGGACAATTTTAATCTCCTCTTACAAAAAGGGTTTATTACAGAAGGCAGCCTTATTACAGACTTGTCACTGCGGAGATCTGGGGACAATAAATGCTTGGCTGTTCATTTAGAGGCAGGTCATGTTTCAGTTCAAAACAAAAGCAATGAAGGAAATGGCATGTAAAATATTAGTTGTCTAGCCTGGTGCCTTGGCTGGTTCTATTTCTTTTCATTTTCCTTCAAATACTATCAAGTTAGGCTTAAAGCAATGTCTTCAGGACATTGTGTTCAGTCTCCAAAAATTCCGGAGGTGCCACTGAATCGGGTAGAAAATGCAGATCAAGATCCAAGTAGAAATTCGTTCTTGACCCAAGTCTTTTGTTAATGTCTTACCTCATTGCTAATAATTTGCTTGATTAATTGAAAAGCTGAGTATAAAATTGTGAATGACAGTCATAGCTTTGTATTCCAGCGATACCACACCTTTATCCTGCTCCTCGATGTCACTTCAGATTTAAATTGCTTTAGTGTGTTAAGAGCTATGGATTGTCATTCCATGTGCTTCTGAGGAAGCTGCAGCAGTGAACAAAGAGAGAGGGTTTTTCACTGGTCTACAGAAGCGTTGTCTGGGAAGCCTGTTACTTGGCTAGATTCACTCTGCAGAGCAGTGCTGATGGATCTGTGTCCCACTGTATTAGAAATGTGTCATTTGCTTCTGATGGGAAGGATTCCATGCAGCCACACAAAGTAAAATGCGGCTGTGTTTGTTTGACTGTCTGGTATGAGACACTGCCTGCTTTGAAGAGCTGGGAGATGTAGAACACAGATGTGTTCTATGGATTACTGAGTAAAGGAAGCTGCAATCCTCCTTTCCCTCGATTAATTATATGAAGACACCTCAAGTAAGGATTGAGTTTGGATAAATGCATTGTAGTCTGATGTCTGACAAGTAAAACTGGGGTTGCTCTCTTTATAGCCAATCTTGTCTTCAGGGTGTTTGCCAGCTCTCTAGGAGGATCCTGTGTGATCCCCTGCAGGGAATCTGTTGCCCTGCAATGCACGGTAAATCTTGAGGCTTAAGGCAAGATGTTAGAGCCAAGTTTACCAAGAGGCTGCAGAGATGACAGCAGTCTACCCTGCAGTTAGGAAAGCATTTCCACGCCTCCAGAATATAGTTAATTCTTTGCTATGTGTCCTGGTTTGGTCCTGGCTGGGGGCCAGGTTGCCCCATAAAGCTGCTCTATCACTCCTCCTTCTTGGATGGATAGGGGAGAGGAAACCATGAGAGGCCAGCAGGTAAAGACAACAACTGTTTAATAAAGCAGAAGCAAAAGCAGTGCATGGAAGGCAAATACTAAAGATTATTCTCTGCTTCCCATCAGCAGAAGGTATTTAGGAAGCAGGGCACAATACATGTAGCAGCTGCTCCAGAGGACAAAACTCCATCAGAGAATGCTCCTCTGGCTTTTATTATCTGGACTGGTATCATATGGTCTGGAATATCCCTTTGGTCAGTCTGGGTTTGCTGGCCCAGCCCATCCATCAGCCCTCCTCAGCTGGGAAGAGCGTTAGGAAAGAACAACTCCCCCCAGCCCTGGTGCTGTGCGAGCGCTGCTCAGCAGCAGCCAAAACACTGGGGTGATATCAACAGCCCTCCAGCTACCAGCACAGTCACAGCACTGGCAGAGATGGCATGGAGAGGGTCAGCTGGCTTTGGAAGGGAGGAAATGCAGTGGAAGTGAAACTTCCACAGTAAAAATCTTACATACACCAAAGTAAACATTGCGGTTCATCTTGGTCTTAGGAAGACAGAAGCAGTTACCATATATGAGCTAAATTAGCTTCTGTGGTCATTTATGGGTTCACCAGGCATAATCTGGTTTATTATTACTTCAGTCATAGCTTTCGAAATAAAGCGAACTCACTGTCAGTAATGATAGGAACTCCTACCCCAGCACTGTACTACCTGTCCTGTGTGACATTGGTGATCCAGCAGAAGCTTTGTCAATCCGTTTTGCAGATGATATTGTTTCTGCAGCAAAAGGATTGCAGCCCAGCAGGGCTAGTTGATGAGTCTGTGAGTACCAGTTCTAGATGTATGCTTGAATGACTAGAAACACGACAGCAACAAACAGAGAAGATAATAAATAATATTAAAAAGTAACTGTTTCTCTGGGAATATTCTTTCTCAGAACTTGTTTATTGGTGTTTTCTGAGGTTGCTGATATTCAATTGTTATTTAGAATGCAGGAGATATAGATTAGCTGTGTCATAGCTCTACTTTCACTGAAAATTCATCAATAGAGAGGCTTGTTTGCAGTGGAGAGCTGGCATTTACAGTTGGTAAAGCCTTCTGGGGAGTCAGAAGCCTAGAGTTTGGGTGCACGTGGGGGAACACACAGCAGATGTGATTTGCCTGCTTTTGTTCTGGGCCCCAGAGTAATGGTTTTGAGATTTTGGGCATGATTATTGCCAATAAACACACAAATGTCGTGTCTTCCGTGAAAAACAAAAGGCATTTTGCTGTGGCAAAACTATTAATGCCTGAAGAAGGGAGCACTAGAAAATCAGATCACAAGCCAGTCTCTGGAAATCAGGATTTTAATAGCAAATTGCATCTGCAGGATGAGAATGGAAGAACATGAGGTATTGTTTATTATTGCAATTGTAAACCCAATAAAAATTACAATAGGCGACAAGTTTAAGGCAGATCTGCCGGAGTGCTCCACGTGACAGCGCCTTATATTTGTCAGCAGTTCTGTTTCCAAAAGCATTTTGCTTTGATGAGCAAATTCAGCAAACGAACGCTCATTTATTTGTATACAGCAAAACAGTCGTGACTGGCGGCTGTTGATAAAGATGCATCACCCTCTGGTTTTGTTCTTCCTCATCCACGTGGAGGTGAGCTGGGAACGCGTAGGCTTTTTATCTCTTCCACACGTGTTGTCTTTGCTGCACAGTGACAGCCCTGCAAGACTGGGCGCTTGCTTAATTTGGTGGAACAGTGAAAAGAGTCAATAGTTTGCAGTGCTTCAGAGCCTGCTCTTCTGTAAGAATACGTATAAAAGAAGAAAATGATGACATGCTAAAGGACTTAGTGGCTTTTCTTCAGTGGTTTTCTATACTTCCTTCCAGTTTCCTTTCATCTAAGTAAAGAAACAAAGCAGCTTTCTCACATTCATCGTGAACATTAATTATACTACTATCTTTGGCTTCCAGGAGTGGAAGATTACGAGGAATGTATTCACCATGTTGGCTTTTTGAGAATGGCTCATTACTAATATGGTGAAGTAGGAGTACTGGATCAGCAGCTGAGGGGAAGTACACGTCAGGAGTGTTCATTTGGTTTGGGATTATGGATTTTATTTCATAAAGTACTCCTTAATTGCTTATGGGTAGTGTCGTGGCCAGTTTTTAATCTCACAGCTTCCTTTTCTGGTCTAAACAATGCAACATGGCTTCAATCCTGAATTAAAAGTTAGTTTGGACAACAAACTGATTTGCAAAGTGCAAAATTGTGAGTTAGTTTATTGATTCTGTAAAATTTTAATTAATTTTTGATGCCTGTATCTAGTGGAGTCCCCCAAGTGTTGGTGCTGGGAGCAGTCCTCTTCAGTGTATTCATTAATGACTTGGATGAGGGATTAGGGGGCACTGTCAGCAAGTTTGCTGATGACACAAAGCTGGGTGGTGTCACCGACCCCCCAGCAGCCTGTGCTGCCATTCAGCGAGACCTGGACAGGCTGGAGAGCTGGGCAGAGAGAAATGGAATGAGGGACAACAAGGGGCAGGGGAGAGTCTGGCATCTGGGCGGAGCAACCCCACGGACCTGGATAGGGTGGGGACTGACCTGTTGGAGAGAAGTGGAGGAGAAAGGGACCTGGGGGTCCT